>JAPDSC010051868.1:23166-98219 GCA_026290005.1 Latrodectus geometricus | reverse complement strand
TATATATATATATATATATATATATATATATATATATATATATATCTTGTTTATGATTAAATGAAAGAAATGGATTAGTTTTAAACTGTGCATTGGGTAATTTTTATTTTGTATTGTACAAGCTTTATTTTTCACCTTACATTATATGTTTGTTGTCATTCTTTATTTACCTTTGTTACAGTTTTTCTTTAAATTTTTTTAGTAACTTATACATTTTCACTTCCACATGATGATATATGAATTGGAATATTTTCATAACAAAGCAGCTCAGGTCAAAGAAAAATACAAAGGGATGATAGGCAATAGCAACTGTAATATCTATTTGAGGAGTCAAATTTGTTCTTGAACACAATTGGACAAAACTAATTATAGCCGAGTCATAGCACCACATGTTGTTCATTTCATAAAACTTATACAGCATTTTGCTCAAAACTTTATTGCAAGCTTTTCTGATAAAGAATGTTTTTTTTTTTTTTTTTTAATCATCATCAGATTATCTGTGGTGACATATAATGAGCACAATGAAATTCGAAACATTTTTTTAAACAATAATCTATGAATTACATACAGGAAAATATAATACTTTCATTTCATTTCACAATAATTTAATAAACTTAAAATTACTACCAACTGTTTGATATTAAATGTAAAACATTTAATAATGCTTCATAATGCTTTTTAAATTCCTCCATCATCTCTTTAAAATTTTATTTTCTTAAAATAGTATAAGGTTTATAAAAGGATTTCCCCAAAATTTAAAACTTTTTACTGTTTTTATTAAAAATATAGTAAATGTTGTCTAAACACAATGAACTGCTAATAAAAATATTTCTATTATAATTTAAAATTATTAATTAATATTATCACATGACATAAACCAATTTTAAGTTTATTACATTTTACAATAAATAAATATATCATTACAGAGTTGGTCATTTAAAAAAAATGCACAAGATCCACTTGAAATGAAAATATCATATGCAAATGATTTACATTTTTGTTTTTCTAATTTGTTTTTGTTTTGCATTTGTAAATAAAACTTTCTCATGTTAAATACAGTTTTTTCTTTACTGAATATAAAGCAACTAATATAAGATTCCTTTGTCACTAAAGCAATGCTAAAATTAATATCTTTTAATTACAATGAAAAAATGCACAAGTAAGCAAGATTCTTAGTAATGCATAATCTCATAGCATATTTGATGAAAAATTTTAGTTTGTTACATAATCAAAATTTCTATTTTGTTAAGCAGAAATATTACACCCAGGAATAAACTATAAGGTATTTAAGCTATTTTATGATTTTATTCTGCAAATTAAAATTTCAAACATAAAAATATATATATTGTAGTATAAATAATAATAATTAACATTCTTCTTAAAATATAATTATAACAATCCTACTTAATTCTATATTAAATAAAAAAAATTTAGCTTCAAATCTTTGCTTTTCCTATTATATTCCTTCTATAGTTAATGTTATTAAAAAAAAAATTCATTTTGAAAAAGTTCATTAATTTTATTTAAACTTTCTACAATTTCCTTACATTTTTTTAAAATTCTTTCTGTGT
This sequence comes from Latrodectus geometricus, assembly GCA_026290005.1. Taxonomy (NCBI): domain Eukaryota; kingdom Metazoa; phylum Arthropoda; class Arachnida; order Araneae; family Theridiidae; genus Latrodectus; species Latrodectus geometricus. Next base: position 96,648 of record JAPDSC010051868.1, on the reverse strand, counting down.
TGCATATTATACAAGGTTAGCATAAATGGTTCATTTCAAAAAAATGATTTTTTTATTTAAAATATAAAACATACAAATGTGAAACATATATGAAAAGAACCACAAACTCAGCAAGTTTATAACACTCTACAAATATTGAATACATGCTCCTTTGGTGTCATGACACTTATCCAGATGATGATAGAACTCATACCATACATTTTGAAACAAAAATCTAGGATCATTGAAATGCCAATAATACCAGAAAATTCTTTACTTATAGTTCTTTTCATAAAAAAAAAAAAAAAAAAAAAAAAAAAAAAAAAAAAAAAAAAAAAAAACCAGCTATAATATATTAACAACTAGCATAATCAAGAGGACACAAAACTTTTTTCTTGTTTTCCTTCCATTTGAAATTTATTGTTTTTACTCATAAAACAAAAAGTTTCATCTAAAGAAAGTAAGAGATTTTTAAATTTGGAGTGAAATTAAAATTTATTATTTTCCCAAAAGATAATGTGTGTAAGTTAATTTTAAAACCAATAACCTTTCATTGTTTTTTATTTTTTTTTTTAAACTTCCAGGATCTGAAATAGTTAGAAATGTTCTGCAATCATTATTCTTTAAAAAAAATATATAAAAAATAAATGAAAATTAAATTTTTTTTTAAAAAAATAAACTTATGGATTTGTAAAAGAAGATAAATGAAAATGAATAAGTAGGTATGGATAAAAACTTTACATAGTGTATACAAAATTGTATAAAAATAAACTTATAAAAGTTTCACCATGTTGGAATTCAAAATTTTAATAGACAATACTTACTGCAAAATATAAATATAAGTCATTTAAAATGAATATTTATGAGAGACACATATATTGCTGATATGGAAGCAATTCAATTACTTTCATAGCTATGACATATGTGTCATTTAGAAACATGGCTACCAGCTCAGCTATGAAATGATTAGAGAAAAGTTGATGCTGATTTAGCATCTGCATCAACTTTCTTACTACCATTGAGATCTTATGTAAAATTCAGGAGAAATTATTGAATTTGAGTGAAAGCTGTCAAGAAATACCATTAAAAATCAAATAAAAAAGGTATTTGATCTGAAAAAATATAAGTTACTATCTTTGATGATTCTGAATTTGCAGAGATATCATTTTCATTCATTTTGGTTAAATTATTAATGATTGTATAACAATAACTTCGAAAATATTAATTCCTAAAATAAATTATTTATACCAAAACTTATTTAAGAATAAATTCTCTACTAAGGAAATTAAAATGAAAATTTATAAAACTGCCATTGGGCCAGTATTAACATAAAGCTGAGAAACTTTGCTTTTAACAAATAATGATGAATAGAACTTAATCTTTAAAAGATAATTTTTAAAGAATTTTGAAAACCAATGAAGTATAGAGTGATTTTCAAAAATATACTAGGTACAAACAAAAATAGTATTAAAACATTAAAAAAAAAAAAAATGAAACCGAACTTATTCAGATGATATTAATCATGGATACAGAAATGTAGCTTTTAGAGAAAAGTTGATTCAGTTTATGAAATTGTGCATAATTATCTTAAGTTACATTTGGGATAAAAGATTGTGCTGTATTAACTTGTATTATAAAATTACAATTATATAATTAATAAAAAATAATTTTTGTTCAGGATACTATATCATTTGTAATTTGATGAAATTAAAGCCCAATTTAAATGGAGACACAAAAGCTCTATTTTTAATTGGTTAATTGCAATACAATGTTGGGATTTAAAAAAAAATAGACCCTATAATTTGCATACTTCAAGTAAGATTTAAAATCGAACTTTTTTTGACGGCTAAGCAAAATATTTAAATTTTATGGTTGATATTAAATATTTTAGAAATGTAGAAATAGTTAAGAGAATTATTTTGTTGAATATAATTTTATTTAAACGTGTAAAAAAAAAAAAAAAAAAAAAAAAAAAAAAAAAAAAAAAAAAAAAACTTAAATATTTGATTTAAAAATAATTACACTTTTTGATACTTTAGTACATATTATGACATAATGAATGATAGATGATGCCCTAATAAACCTTCAGACAAAAACACTTTTTAATATATGTTGTAGTTTTTTACATAAAATATATACCATTATTTCAGTTTGTTACATATTTCAAAGTCAATTTTTCTAATCTGAATTGATAATGTTTCATCGTTCTTAACAATACTTTACATAATTACAACCTAGTTCTTTTAAAAAATAATTTTAGGCATTAAACAAATTTGTCCCTCCTAAATTTTGTGTATAATAATGAAGTCATAAAAATTGTTTTCTAGCAGAAGGTTTTTAAATTTTATAAAGTTAAGATTTAAATAACCAGTAACAATTCGAATTTACTGCAGCAAAAAATTAATTCTTAAGTTATTATCATACTATTACATATTCCCCAAAAGATGAATTTTATTACTAAAAATTCAATTAAATAGAGAATTATTTTATATATTAAATTTTTCTTATGAATAGTAAGTGATTAAACAAATTATCTGAAGTGAAGCAATTCACAATTTCAACAGTATAATTATATATTACTTTGAGACCAATAACAAAAGTACCTACACGCATACCATGAGCACCACAGGATATCCATAAGGCTTCTGTAAGATGTGGTGTTTCTTTTGAACTATGTGAGCAAACCCAAACATTTTCTACACAAGATGCAAGTACTGTTGGTAATCCATAAGAAGGTATTTTCTATAAAATACAAATATGCATATAACTTTGTGATTTTTTCAGTCAAACATTACAAACTAATAAATTTATGAAATTTATTACTAAGACTTTAATTCAAATTATTTTAAGATAGAGATTTCGATATTAATATTTTAACATTAAATTATAGACCAATAAATATTTAATTTTTAGAATATCAGTAATTTAAAATCAAGCAAGCACATATTAATTACAAAGTGATTAAATAAGAGAGCACAACACAATAAAATTAAATAATCATTCACATAAAAACATAAATAACAACAGATGCATAAATCTATTACAATTAATAAATTTCTCAGGTGAAACAGAATTTAAATGATTTCTTACAGTTTTATAATATCATTACATTTTAAAATTCCAGCAATAAAACAGTGATTATTTAAGACTTGTAATATCTTAGAGAAATTTCAGAAATCTTTTTTATATTGATTCCCAGGCAAGATATTTATAAGTGCTAGAACTCTAAAATGACTAGATAACTCAGATGGTCATGTAACACTGTTCAACTTGCTAATTTATTTGGCTGAAATTTTCCAATAAATAAGTTTAGACAGCTTCCTTATTTCAGTTCATCAGATCTTGTTAAAAGATTAAATCATTAAAGATAAGGTAGCAACAAAATATTTTCATGATAGTGGCATATCTTTATAACATACCTTTATCTAGATGCTTGATCAATATTATGTAGGTACAAATAATTCAGCTATAAAAATGCTATATTTAATAATATAATGTAAAAATTTGGTCTGAAATATTTTTTATATTTAGAAAAGGATTGGAAGTGATATTATTTGTATAAAAAATACATTTCATTACTTTTAAAAATCTGTTTAATTTTGTGTTCACAGGAAAAAGATAAACAATGCTTTTTAATTTACTAATTCAATATTTTATACCTTTTTTTTAACTATTATTGTTTGAAACTACTTTAAAGCATTTTTATTTTCTTTTAAAATAAAATTTCAAAATTTTCAAACTGTTTACTTTGATGAATATTACAATACAAGTTATTCTTTATCTTTAGTTTATAAGAGAATTATTAATAATATATTGGTATTAATAGTATATTGATTGGGAAATCCTTTATTCAGAATCTAAAACAAATTGCAGATGACAGCAAAAAATTACATTAGAAATATATTTGAAAGAACTCTTTTACTTACTATTGTATGCATAATCATTCATACAAGCTGTATTTATGATGAAACACAATAGATATCATGCAATAAATTCTTAAAATTTAGATTGTTCTATTACAGAATTTAAAAAATATTTAATTATCTAAATTTTTTTATTTTTAAAACTTTATATGATATTAAAAAACTGAATTTATTTGCATAAAAAGTTAGATAAAAATATACTAGTTATCATAAATTAAGGAAAAATCACAAAAATGAAGATAATACCAAAAGTTATACATGGAATTTAATGAAACTTAACACATTATATAACACATAGGAAAGGACAAAATAGCATAAAAAGAAATCACAAGACAATTATGGTGTTATAAAATTAGCAGATATATGGAATGAACAAATGGGAGGAGTAAATTTGGTCTAGGAAAAGTATATTTAATATGGAGTATGATCTTTCAGAGAAATACAATACATTTAGCGAAATGTGATGCTCTCAATTATGTGGTCTATTAATAGTGGAGGAATTATCAGCCATTGCTCTTCCAAAGCAGTTAAAAGCGTGACTAAGGTTCTAGGAGTAAGATTGAGAGCAGCTTCACATGATCCTAGAGCATCCCAGATGTGATTGATTGAGTTAAGGTTCAGTGATGGAGATGGCCACAACATATGCTCAACAGTTACCTGTTTAAAATAAGCATCCACAATGTGAGCTCTGCCAGGTCTCACATTATCATGCTGTAGCATGAAGGCATCACCTATTGTCCCAGGATAAGGACACACTTAAGCATTTAAGATGTCATCTCTAAAGGTGTGGCCATTAATATTTCCACAGGAAAAGACATGGAAGCCTGCATCTCTGATATGATATGAGCAGGATGCAAATGACTGGTCGCCCAGCATAAAGACCACATTTTTGAGACCTTCGATACATGGTTGGTCTGGATACCCAGCCATTGGAACTTGCTGCAAAGGAATATCAGAGTACAGCCAGAATTACAACTCTATTCTTTCATACACATAATGACAAATATCAGTCATCGCCATTTTGTAACATGTGACCATCTTTGGGTGAACTTCCTGGATGTGAATCTGTGGTTAGAAATTTGTGGCAGGCTCACATTCATCCATCTAGCTACTTCTATCTGATTTTGTCCTGCCTCTGACTCTGTCTCCATAATTGTCTCACCAAATGATGCCTGGAGACCATTTTTACAACTTTGCTATATCAGAATTCTAATCTAAAACATGCAGCGGGAATTGCTGCCTTGCTCTGAGACATCCACTTTTATGCTTGTCAAAAGTAACATATTCCAATTGTCAATGCTATTTTTCTTTATTTTTTGGTAAGCAGTATATATTGTGAATTTTATATGAATATTTGTCAAAACTAAAAGTTTCTAAAATTATGCATAAAAGTAGATGACTAAGTAAAATTTTTTAAATTTTACTTAGTCATCTATCTTATGGACACAATTCAAATTATATTACTCACAATTCGTTAAATTGCATTATTTATAATCAGTAAATAATAAAATTTTTCAATTTAATGGAAAAGTTTTTCAGAATTTCAACAATTAAATAAATACACTGAAATATTGTACATTTAAAACAACATTATTTTGTATTAGATTAAAAAAAATTATTTTATATTACATTTAATATAAAAATTTTGTCACTTAATAAATATTTATAAGAAAGAACATATTTTAAAATTGAGACTAAACTATTTGAAAAATAGTTTAGTCTCAATTTTGAAATATGTAGAAAACTTATGTAGAGTGCTATAGTTAAAAACTTATGTAGAGTGAAAAATCAAAATTTCAGATTTGCATTTCTTTCAAACATTGAAATATTTTTTATATAGGATGAAATCAAAATAAGAAATGGATCATAGGACATAATAGATTGATCTCTTATATATATTTTTTTAAATTTTAATATAGATAATATTAAAACCTGAGTATTATTGTTAGCTGCATCAGATGACTTTATAACTGGATCTTGTTGTAAAAGTAATAGTCGGCCACAGACATTTAAAAGTATGCTTTCATCCCCTTTTCGAGGCCATCTAACTGAAAGAGAAAGTTTCAATATTAATTTTATTTAATCAATAAGTTTAAAAAAAATAAACATCAATTGAGATATACAATGACCAATGAATAAACAAAAATTATTTAAAATTTTTGAAAAAAATAATGTATTTATTTAAAAAATAATTCAATAAACAAAAATCATTTAGATACTTAAATATATTTCTTTAATTTATTCTCAGAAAATATTGTTAAATAAAAAATAATGGTTTTCGGAATTAATTTAATATATTCCATTAGTTTAAAAAAAGAGTGATTAATATAATAAACTGCTTAGCTAAGAGTTTAACTGACATATCTGCTAAATTTAAGCATTTCATGGGTATTCATCATTAATGGTATTGTGTTATTAATTTATAAGTCTATTAAATAAATATAGATGACATAAAAATTTCACATTTGAAAGTTTCCTGGACTTTTAATAAGCAGCATTTTAATAATGAAAAAGAAACTTTTCAATATTAAGAGTAAATCATTTTAAATGTTAATTGTTGCATTGAAAAAAAATTCTTATGCTAATATAAAATTCATATAATGAATATTATTTCATCACTATTTTTATGCAAAAAAAAACTTTATGCAGAAAGTGGAAATTGTTATGATACAATTGAAATGTGGTAAACTAACATAATTATAAAAATTACAAGAAATACTAAAATAATTTTACTATAAAAATCTAATTAATTTTATAAGTTAATTTAAACAGATAACAAATATATATAATAAGTAAAATATACTATAATAAGTAAAATTGATGGTTGCTTGAATTTTGAACAATGGTCACTTTTTGCATATAAAGGCTAATTAGACCAAGACTAACAGTTTAAAATGGATTCCAAACACCTACATTCATTGGAGCCAAAGATGGTATTCAAATTTACAAACTGTTGAATATAAGGCAAGAGTGCTAACCCTTGGGCTGCCAGCTCAGCAGATCAGTGGGAGAAAAAGTATGTTTAAACATCTTGACACATAAACTGTGATAAGTATCCACTTATAATTGACTAGAAAATTAATATTTAATCTTTTACAAGAAATAATGGATAATTATTTATTTAGCTCTTTTACTAATTAAGAAACACAAAATTATTAAAAAAAAACACAAAATGCTTTTGATAATCATTTAATAAATACAGCTTCCAAATCATTAAATCCTTATTTTTTCCCCACATATCACTTTGTGACGTATTTATAAAATGCAATAATATTTTGATAAAAATTTATTTAAAAAAAAAAAAAAAAACATTGTTGTAAAAATTGAATACAAATACTAAAAAACTTGGTATTTCATGAAATTTCAACAACTAAACCAAAATGGAACATTATAATTACCTGTTTCTGTACATAATGAGGTTAATAATGCAGATACTACACATGCAGGATGAAATACTAGATTAGATATGTCCAGTTCTAATAATCTGGTAATATGGAGAACACTACCTGCAACACAAGAGATGGCAATTTTTATAAATAAAAATGAAGAATGTGATGAACAATATTTTGAAGAAATAGAATAAACAATCAAAGATTTTTAAAATAATTGAAAATAACACTAAATTAATAAAAAATAAAACTTTTTTCTATTAAAGTTAAAAGGGAGAGTTTTATGCTGCAGATTAATATATTTTAGACTAAGTAGAAATAAAAAAATGTTAATACTGATATTTATATATTAATGCCATTATTTTTATTAATCCTGATATTAATAAAAATAATGCCTTTATTCTGTATGTCAGGGTGAAAAGTACTCAGAAAAATTGAAGTTTTATTACACACATTAATTTCATTGTCCAAAAATGCACAAAAATTTTAAAAAAGATTTTTTTTTTAAAAAGCTTGGTTTTAAAAAATTATCTTATTTACAGATACAAACATCAAGGAATTTAAATACATGTATCTAAATGTGTATCAAGAAAAGAATTTTAAACATTCAAATTTTGATTAATGCAACTGTCTCTAAGCCTTATAAAAACCATTTTTATTTTTAGTCCTCGATTAAAAAAACTATAGACATGAATCCTCTTGTATTTAGTATAATTTTAAAGTACCACTAATTACAAGAAGTAAAAAAAAAAAAAGGATTTATTTTTACATAGTTTGCGTTATAAATGACCTAAAATTAGCTTTAGATTAAAATACAATTTCCTCTTAATTTCAGAAACAAAGTGCTAATATACTAAATACTAATACACATTAGTTCATATAAATCATGTTAATGGAATCCTAAAGGAAACTATTATTATATAAAAATTCTATTTAATAAAATACCGAATTTTTAACAGTGAAAAGATATATACATATAAACCGTATTCTATAAAATCATAGCAATCTATAAATTAATTTTTGGAAAACTTTTCAAAAAATTAAATAAAACAAAAAGCAGTGGATTCTATTTTAAATTTTATTGTCATAATAAGTTTTCACTTCTTTAAGAAAACATTTGTTGATTTTTTATGGAAGAAAGCAGTTAGTACATATATGAGCACTATATAATTTTTTACTGCATGCTTATTATTTATTTTTAGATGTCAATAATTTGTTATTGTCTAATATTATTAATTTATTATAATTTAAATGCAGATGCTAAAACTAGTTTATTATTTGACATTTTACAAAAAGTGAAAATTCAGTCATCTTGTGAAAACAATTGTGTAAAAATTAAAGCGATCCTATTTATTTATGAATATATATATATATATTATTTCTGGTTAGTTAATATTTTCATGAATAAAAATCATACTATTTCTAACATACATAAAAACATTTGACTTTTCTCAGATCATGTATATTCTATAAATTTCCAATTAATTCTATCACATGCTTCAATAGTTTGAAAAAATTTATTAACATTAATTTTTTTTAAGAAAAAAAATGCTATTTACTTGAAAACAAACATGAATCAGAATGTTTTGCAATAATAGTATGTATTACATATTTTCATCGAAAATGAAAACTCACATCAATAATTTTTACATAATATTATTTCTTATTCTGGTACAAATGAAACAATTCAATATACCATATTTTCCTATATATAATCCACAGATTATTTGTTAAAAAAAAGTTCCGAATTTCGTTGTGCATATTGTACGCCGCCACGGATAATCTGATTAAAAAAACATTCTCCATCAGAAAAGCTTACAAGAAAGTTTTGAAAGAAATACTTTTTATGTTTCATAAAATAAATAACAGGTGATACCAAGACACTCCTCAGTTATTAAAGCTATAAACGGCTTTGTCCAATTATGTTCAAAAACGAATTCCATTCCCCATAAAGATATTACAGTTGTAAATTCACTAACGTCATTTTGCAATTTGCCTTCACATAGCTATTTGGCTTGTTTTGAAAATATTCTAATTCTTATATCGTTATATGGAAGCAAAAACTTTTAAGTTACATAGTAGATTTCAAATTAGAAGCTATAGGGAAAGCAAATAAAAAAAATGGTGACAAACGTGTTAATGTGAAGTGAAAAACAAAACATGCACAGTATAAAAGAAAAATGTATAAGATACAAATTTGTAAATAATTTAATTTTTTTCATTTAAATATTAACGAAACAAATATATATGTTTTTAAATATGTCTTACACTGTTTTAGAAGTTATTAAATATCGATAAGTTTATAAGAATCTTCTCGAAATTATCGCCCTTGATCGATCTTGTACTTTCATCTCAAGTTTATCACACTTTAGGATAAGATGGAATCAGACAGATCTTTTTCATAGTAAATGCTTTTTTTCTGTACAATTTATTATATTTTTAATCATACTGTACATTTTTTAATTTTATGTGACACTTATATTATCAACAGTACATATTTTAGACTATTCACCGGAAAAAATTGCCACGGATTATGTGACACTTTTTTTCTTCGATTGGAAAAAAAGGCCATGTATATAGTACGCCACTGCGGATTATATGCAGGAAGATATTCAGCAACACGTGTATATGTATTATTAATATGTATTAAAATATTTTCCAAAAATCAATCAAAATACTTAATTTTAGGTTTCATTTCAAAGACTGAAAATTTTTTTATGATTGTAATAGTTGAGAAAGATTAAAATTTAAAAATTTATTTATACTTTTGGAAATTTCTATGAAAAGTAATAAATTGACTAAGGAATGATAAAACTTTAAATATATATATTATTTCAAATTAAAAAAATGCTATTTCTACATTTATTGAATATAACTCCAGAAAAATAATAAATATTAGTTGATTTGATAAAGTATTGATAAAAATGAGAAGTTTGAATTAAAATTTATGAAGTCTTGATACTTTATATTAATTTTTTCACAACAAAAAGAACTGCAACTAATAAGTTTTAAGACATTTTAATTTTCTAAAATGTCTTAAAACTTATTTGCAGATTATTGAATAATTCTTCAAAAATAAAAAATTATTGAATAATATTCATTTCAAACAATATTTACTTACTAGTTGGAGATGTCTTTCTTTGTAAAAGAAATAAAGTTAAATGAGAATCAGCACAAAAACTTAGAAGTCTATCTCCAAGAGCAGATAACTGAAGAACTTGAGAATCCATCTTTACAACCCGTACAAACTGATTGTCCAGTTTGCTTTCTTGAGGATAAACACGAATCTAAAAGACAACATGAAAATTAAAAAGGACAAAGTAGATCTACAAAATTTTCTAAATAAATATTTTTACTTAAATTCAATAGGAATTCTAAATAAACATTTTTACAACAAATACAATAGAAGAAAATAAATAAATAAATAAAAATATCAGAAAAAAGGAAGTTTAATTAAAATAAGGTAAAATGAGATTTAAGAGCTTAAAATAAAATAAATCAAAATATTTATAATATATTAATAAAAAAATCGAATGTTAAAAACTTAAAATATTTTTATTATATTTAAGAGACAGTTTTTAAATTCAATTTTTTGATAGGTTAATTGGTTTGTTTGTCATTAAGCGGTCATTTTTGTACATAAGGGCTAAATGGAGTGGGACCTAAAGTTTAAAGCAATTTTCAGACAATTAAATATCCAAGTATGATGTGGGAATCAAACACTTGAGCTGTTGAATCAGAAACAAGAGTATATACCATTTGGCTATTTGCTGAATAATATTTCACTTTATTCTAAAGCGTTTTATAGTAAGATGATTTACAACATTTATTAATCAGAAATTTTGCATTGGATTTTGCCATACATCTCCACCATTATTAGTTTCCGGCAGAAAAATATCAATTATGTTAGTATATTTTTACATTCAGTTAAAGTAATTATAAAGTTCATGAATTTACAGAACTATTGAACATTTTTAATCCCTCTGAATTACTCAAGCTTTTATTAGCTAAAGAATTAGTTCTAAAAAAATATGATTGAGCTATAGATCTCATGACAGATTCTGAAAAAGCAAAAACTAAATAAATAAATAAAAAGTTAAAATAATATGAGAATAAAATTATTTCATCTAAAATAAAATTAAACTGAATCAAGCAAATATTTTGAGAGAAATTTTCTTCAAATTGAACTAAATGTTCTGGGGGGGGGACCTTTCAGCACTAAATGCCCAGATTATAAATTACACATTTCTCTATGGTAATTTTAGTAAATTTAATGAAATTTTAAATTGTTTTCACAAATCAGTAAGTTTTAATGACAATTTAACAAAAGTTGAGAAATTCCAGAATTTTAAATTCTTTCTGGTCCTGCATATAATCTTGTTGCTGTGCATAAGTTAAATGAAAAAATAAATTCACATCTTATTCTAAAACAAAGGTATCATAGAAAGGTTTTGTTTGTTGCTTAATGGTCATTTTCTGCACATTATGTCTAATTAGACTAAAACTTATGATTTAAAGTGGATTCTGAGCCATTACAAACATTCATGTCCAAGGTGGGATTCAAAACCAGATTGTTGAACTGAAAGCAACAGAACAAACCAGTCTGCTTCCAGCTTGACATATGTATGATAGAAAAGAGTGTACAAATAATTCATGTATGACAAAATAATTGAATTTAAAATCTGTCAAAAATACATCTTTAATAATCCATTTACCTATACTGTATGATAAATAAGAAGTTAATTTACATAGATCATATGGGCACTTGTTGAATCCTTTATATTAAGAAAATCAATAATCCTTAAGATTTAGTTTTGGAATTTCATAGAGTTAAGGAGCAAATAAAGAAAGAAATAATGAAATTTTTTGAGATATGAAGTTGAGTTTAATGAAATTTGTGATGCTAAAGTAAGCCCCCCCCCCCCCCCAGAAAAAAAAAACAAATTACAAATTTAAACACAAAATTCCTCAAAACAATAAGAGCATTCAAAATACATAAAAATAAATTATTTGAAGAATAAAAATATATAAACTGGTGCTGAATTAAACATGGAGATTAATAATTGTTTGTATATTTTGTAACATGAATTGAAAATCTATATATCTATAAATTCTATTTGAGAATATCAAAAACTAATTATCCATAAATAGACTTTGTTGGGAAAACAGATATTAGGAAAATATAGAATTTATGACTGCAGTAGGATTTTAGGATTAATTTGAAATCCTGTTGAGGATAAAATCAAGTTAAATTTAAGTAATGTTATGAAATTTATATATGTTGGAATCACTAAGAGGTATGTACTGAGAATTACTTTAAGAATATCTGATGCTTGTGGAGTTATTAATCATTTTGCAGCAATTTAATTTATCATACAAGAGTGTCTATTTCAGCAGCTTTTATAATAATTGCTGATTTTAAGTACAGCATCTTAAATATCAGTGATTTATTTCATTTGTAATGACAGCAAATTAAGTGAAGAAATTCCAATCTATCTTTTGGTAATTAGAAGTAGTTGGTGACACCCTATTATTAGGTGTCCAGCAAATAAAAGAATTACAGAAAAACGAGCATTATTAAACGTATCATTACCGATAGAGAAAACTAAGCAAGATGGAAGACAAATAGTTATTGCATCATTATTTAGCAGACAGAGACAGTGATCAAAATTTATCTACTGATAAAATCAGTAATCATATTGCAAAGAGTTGTTATCATTAAAGTCAATGATCGGAATCATAAGGAAAAGGATGCTGATTCACTAATTTATTTAAACTAAGAAAATGACAATATAAAGTGGTAAATAAATACAATAGACAGTAATTAGTAAAGTGACGTGTATCTTAACTGTCATAGCTCATGGAAATCAGGGAATTCCAAAAAAGGAAAACTGCTATTATGCAGAGTTATTTTTATGTCAAGAGTGGAATTAGTTCTTGGAAGCAGTTAGCGGCTCTAGAAATGACCAGCCTCTGCGCTTATCATACTGGTTTTACCAGAATCAGCACACATATTAGGAAGAGGATATATCTGATACAGCAATACATATTAGGAAAAGGATATAGCTTATACATATACAAAACTTATAATGTAAGACAAGCCCCTATCACAATGGAAGGAAAAAACAGCTCCAGATATAATACCAGGTGACTGTCTGAGAATGTGCTCAATTAAGCACACCATCTAAAAAGAAACCCGAGCCAAAGGGAATACAGAAGGAATGCCAAGGACACCAATTTCAACCTTATAAGACCCTATAAGATAAACATGTGGTCTAATGCCAGTTGAAACAAAGTAATCAATAGAAGGTAGAAGACAATGAATGTCACTGAAGAGTACAAGAGAAGGGAAGGAAAGATAGGGAAGAATAGAAGATAATAGAACTATAAAGAAGTAAAAAAATAGTTGGGATACCCTCAGAATTTCAACACTTGTTTTACCTATAGCAGCTAAACTCCTTGAGTGGTATTATTACAGAGATATGGGAGCAAAGACTGAAATGAAAACTTACCTAATTATTAAAAAAAGAGAACAAGATAAAATTATTAAACTAAAGCATTATGTTATAGAAGTAATCCACCATATATTTCTAAAGTGTTATCACATATTCAATTTAAATCTTAAACTTAATAATGGCAGTTAATTTTGTTTAAAAAAATTTATCAAATAAAAATGTGAAAGCCAAGCATCCTTGGCTTATGATACAAATGTTGGATTTCTTATTTTAAAAGTTCATTATGTGTCATTTCGGTGCAGAAAAAAAAAATTTACTTATTAACAGGAATAGTTCGGGGTTACCAAAGGCACATAATTTAGTAAAAGAGGTATTAAATAATTGTTTAACTTGAAGACCTTTCGAAAACTAAAACTGGAGCTCAGGTTGTAGATCAACTAACCACCAAAAGAATTTTTAAAAACTCTCCTTTTGCTATATGTGGAGTCAATTTGGCTGGTCATTTAACATACTTGGTCCAATAATAATAAATTAAGATTGACAGAAAATAGAAAATACTATATACTTATTTTTAGTTGTGCACAGTGACAAGAGTTGTTTATTTAAAATTCTTAACATAATTACTGATGCATTTGTTTATATTTTAATATTTTTAATTTTATTTTTATGTGGAAATAAGTTTTTTCATAGGTTATTTTAATTATTCTTTACATTAATTTCTACTCTATACTTATATATATGTGTGTGTGTAAATAAGCAAGTTAGATATTAGTATGGATATATTCTTTTGTCTTTTCATTGGCAAATATTATTGACAATGTTTCTGTAATAATTTTCATTATATTGAATCTGAAAGTAATTCTGATTCATCTATATGACAATGCATTTTTGTGTTCTATTTCTTTGTAGAAAGCGATTTGAAATGCAATATTTTACCTGAAATGTCAAAACACCTATTTTTATTTATAATATAGCGAGCTTTGTGGAAATATTAGTTATTTGTTTAATAAATGTTGAGTTCCACAATTAGTGTTTATTTTATGCACCTGAACATTCTACAAAGATTACATTTAAACATTCATTTAATTATAAAATCCATTTAATGTATGAAAGATATATAAAAATTATAGAAAAATAAAAATATACATTAAAAAAAATATAAAATTTTATTGAATAATTAAAAAATTTTTATATTCTGTTCATGTTTTTACTATACAATCAAGCACCATGTTTAATGATTGTAATAAGTATTTAAATACATTAAAAATATAATTTATCATAAGTTATAGCTTAAAATAACTAACACATACAAATAAGTTAAATTAATATAAATGAATAAAAATCGATTTAACAGAAAATATCTGCCACTTTTATATTAGATATGATTATAAAACTTAATTTTTATTGGATTATAATATATAAAATTAAATGTAAATATCAATTTTTGTTGAATGACACATAAATGGAATCTCACAAAAACTTTGTTTCTAACAGTCATTATTTGTTTAGACAAAAAACACAAATGAAAATAAAATGCTATTGATCAAGGATATAATTGTGGCACTTATTTACTGAAAAGCTTTAATTTCTATGGCACATTTTAATTAAGCATGTTTTGACACAAAAATTTAAGAAGTTTGATATCATAACATTTAGATGAAGGGGGGGGGACTTATTTTAAAAATAAATTTTAAAATGTTTGCAAAACTTTAAGCAAAAATAGATTTACGAATATATTTCATATTGATATTTTATTTCATAAAATATTTCTTAGAAAACCCAGAGTAGAATGAAAAAGTGTGTATAATGTGTTGTATTAACATTTTAAACATACTTCATCCCGTAAGTCTCTGAGGTTATAGCAGCCAAGAATAATTTGGTCTTCCCACCATAATAATCCACCCATTGTAACAAAATCTCTTTCCTAGATTAAAAAAAAATCAAATTAATAAATTAAAATAATTTTTATAATCTTAACATATTGATAAACAAATATTCTAACTTGTGTTTCATTTCCAAATAGCTTCCATCGTCTAAGCATCAATGAATAATGAGCTAAACCACTTCGACCAGCAACAGCCATACTTTGGCCTAATGAATCGATTGCTGTATACTGCAATATGAAAATAAAATACATTGCATTTTTTTTAAAAGTTTGAATTGAAAATGTTTAATAATTAAAAGAATAGTTATACATCTATAAATAGCTTACTTAACATTATTATGATTAATTATATTCAAACCTTTTATTGTATCTTAAAATGAATTTTTCATTTATAAATAAAATAGTTTTTTTCAAAAGATTTAAATTACAACTTTCCATATAAGATTTTATTAAAATATGTCAATATTCAATTTTTATATTTGTTTATTTAAATTTATTAAATAAATGAAAATAAAACATAAATTCAAGAAAAACAATTAGAACAATTTAGAGTTTGTAATATTGAAAATTATTGTAAAAAAAGAGCATTTGCAATGATAAATTTACATTAGTTAAATAAAATCTTGAAATAGTAACAGTACTTACTCTAATAGGCCAATTATTTGCAAGATAACAATAAGGAATCTAAAAACATTAAGAAAATATTAATAAAAATTTATTAAATGAAAATTTCATTTTTAAACGAAATGTTATTAAATAGTCAAATAGTATTAAATAAAAATATAAATCCACTAAATATTTAAAAAAAAAAAACTAAAAAGTTCAGAAAGTTTATTTATTTTTTTAAGCACAAGAAATATTACCATTAAAAGATTAAGAATTCCTTATATGAGAAGAACTGATACCAATATTTAAACAAACTTACAGGAATAATGATCCATTGTTTATTACCAGCAAGCATTTGCTCCCGAGACACACCAATAGACACAGAAACTTCATTATCCATTTTTCGATCATGAGAATTAGGCTTATTATGAATAATATCTGCTCCAGCACTCACATACAGCCTGTCTTCTGCTTGTAAAAAAACATGTTCTCGGCCAGTCTAAACACAAGGCAAAAATAACAGTTCAAAATTAAGTAACATTAAAATGAACAAAAAAGATTTCAAAATATAAAACTGCTTGCCTATTTCACATAAAGAATTTAAGTAATAATTCTTATAATTTAAAAAATATTTCAATGCAATAACTTATTCATATAATTATAATGAAGTTTATAAAATGAATTAAATGGATTCATTACATTAGGTAGTAAATGGTATTCATTAAAAATATTAAATTAAGTATAAATAAATTTTTATGTATTTCTTTTGAAGTTCTGTAAAATAATAATCTGATAAAGTAAATAATAGTTTGCTTATATTTTCGAAAAAAATTTTAATTGAATTGCAAAAAAGCTTAAAGAAAGGGAAAACATTATTTTATGTACACTTTTATCACTCAATTTTTATTCAAATAATAATTAACAGAAAGCATATTTTGTTATTCCATTGTTAGCTAAGTGATTTTAATTAGTAATATGAAAATACTAATTAAAATAAAATATCAAATTAATAACCTTCATAAAAAGCTTTAAAATGTAATATAGATAAAATCTCACACTACTTTTTACAAATCTAAAATTTTGTTACAAGAAAAAAAAAAAAGAGAGAAATAAGGCTATTTTTACACCTCTAGAAATATTTATATAGTCATGAGCCAAACAGTAAGAACTAAGCTTCATTTAAAGTTGACAGGAAATAGCTTTTATAAATTGTTTGAAAAAAGATATTTATGCAAAATTTATAAATCACATTTACAAAAATTAAAATGTAATTTAGAATCAAATGACAATTAAATAAAAAATATGAAGAAACTAGGAACTTAAGGCATTTTTTTATTTATGAAAGGTGTTTAATGGCTTTAACTTTTTTTATTTCTTTTCTAATATATTAAAAAATGTCAGAAATTAACTGCTTATTAAACTTGAAATTGAAAACTATATCAATCAGATATGTGGACAGAAAATTCATATTATACTCTAGCAAATAGAGTATAATATGAAGTAGGTATAAGAGAATATTTACCTTTAAAATTCTACATTTTAAAAGTTACATATTTACAACATTCCATTTTTTTCATTTTAAAAGACTTATTAAGTTATATTTCTCTCTCACACACAGGGAGACAGATATATATAACATTCTGGGTTAGTATTTTATTAGTAAGCAATTCAAATGCAACAATATTTTACAGAATATCAAATGTTTATCTTCATAGATAATAAGTTAACAAATGCAGAAAAATTAATGGAGAAAAGAAATATAAAAAAATACACAAACCATTCCAGCATTCACAGTTAAGGCACTTTTCACAAATTGAAATATAACAATGTCTGACTTATTTTGTTTTGTAGGAAAAACTGGCTCATTTTCCTTTGACACAGCAGAATTCTTTGAAACTGCCCAAAGCTGATAACCTTCTGGACCCCATTCCTAAAAAAAATAATTTATAAAAGAGGCTTATTTATCTAACTGGTTATATACATTTATAAATAAAGATGTTTATAAATATACTCTTTAATGAAAAATTCCTTACTTATGTCATAAAGTCATTTCTCTCATAAATAATGATGGCAGAAGAATTTTTATAAACTTTGCAATCAATATTATAAGGAGATAAAATTTTATACATAAAGAGTGGGCAAATTTATTCAAAGTATGAGCTGCTTCTGATTTTGCAGATTATTGCAGTCCATCCAGTGGCTTAGATGTTAAGTTAAAAAAGGAGTCTAAATTTATTATAACTAATAATATTAAAAATGAGTTTTTCTATACAACAATAAAAAACTTACTCTTTTAAAACCTCATTTAAATCAAAAGGTTAAGCATAAAACAGATGCAAATATAATATCCAAAAACTCAAAATACATTAAAAAATAAACTATTTCCATCTAAAGTTGGTGCTTGTAATTAGTTATAGTTAATAGAAGACTTAGTGTGCATATTATAGACCAATCCTGAATATCTCAAAATATAATTACTAATCTTGCACTGGATTCTAAGTACACATCAGTGACATGAGAACAATAAATTTGTCTTAAATGTACTCAGTGTTGGAAGTCCAAATTCTCTCAAGTAGATAGTTCTAAAAAACCATATCAAATGAAATGAAACTTTTTTTTAAATCAAAATACAGCACTTTGCTCATAACATTCAAAGTTATTTGTATGTTCTGAACTGTGATTTTAAAATTATGTCATTTTGAAGGAGAAGAAATAATTTTCCTCAAGAAATGAAAAAACCAAATTTATATTTCCAGTTATTTCCTCCATATCTGCATTGCTGAATAAGTAATAAACGTTGCAATTGATTTAGTCTAGTAAATTCAAGAAAACATCTCTCAAATTTTAATCATTAATGCCCCCCCCCCCCATCAGAAATCATTATTATTACTTAATAAATTTTTTCTCCCAACTTTAAAAAAGTTCAATAAGCATCTTCACCTCATGTTTTATTCTTCAGAGGTGATGTTATGAATTCTTTCACCCCCATGTTTTAAAAACCACTGATTTAAAAATATGTGACTGAAAAAATATCAAGCATTTGAGTAAATTAGTCAAACTTAAAGGAAAAGCGACTGGAGCTAATAATAACTCCAATCAGCTTATCAGCCAGATCAGAATTCATTTCAATATGGAACATCATAATCTACACAAATGTTGTAAATCTAATTGCAAAAATAATTTCAATTTTGTTTTTCAATGAATCAAATAGTGAATTGCTGCTTTCCAGAAATACATTTTTAATAGGCCTCTATCTGAGTAAGGTTTCTCATTTTGCTAACACTTACTCTTGCGAAAAGATGCAACCATTGCAACGTTAGACATAGGGTTTAATAAAATAATTGTTGTCTGATTAACGGTGATTTGAAATCTTTATCTTTTATTTACACAATTTGCTTTTTCATGTAAAATCAGTATCAAAACTTCCTTGTATACTTTTGAAATGCCTCTTAAGGTTTCCTTTTGTTGGAAGTGCCACACTTATATGACAGTTATAATATTCACATTATGAATTCTTCAATGTAAGGAAAAACTATTCTGTATTAAACTTGTACATTTTCCTTTCCTTAATACTTAATTTTCTATTACATCCTTCTTTTAATATATGAATAAACATGATTACTATTCTAATTACAAAAATAACACAAGTAAAATGAAATTGTCAAGTTGAATGTTAGAAAAACCGAATGAACTCTGACTGCGATTTTGGAGAATGGACATATTCACAGCAGCAAGCAAAAAACAAACATGAACAATGAGTCTGATCCAATGAATGTACTAAACAATCTACAGGTTTGGTCTTGCTCCAATGGCAAACATGACATCCCGCTTGAGATCTTTTAGTGATGTAACATCCATGTTGACAAATAAGCATAGATATAGTTGATTATCAATGTTTCATTTCTCCTACAGCCAGCTGTGGAAAAAATTTATTTCTACAGTTAGCATAATATGAATCACATTTTTTTCCTATAGTAACAGGAAACTGTTAAATGGCATAGTAGATTTCCAACAAAGGCATGTGTCAGCTACATATTAATCAAATAATTTGTTTTAAACATATCATTTGTGAAATATCCATTTTCCAATCAAGTTAGTGTCTGTGTTTCATAAATATTCTTTATGGTATGCATATCTTAAATTTTAGTCAAAATGGTCACCTAAAATTTCTTAAAGGTTTACTAATCATATATATATATTACGATTATATATATATTAGATACTTACTAACAATTCAGTTTAGTATATTAGAAAAATGCTAAAGTAAATACCATATTTTTCTGTATATAATCCGCAGCAATTTTTCCAGGCGAATAGTCTAAAACATGTATTGCTGATAATATTCACTTCACATTAACACATTTGACACCGTTTTTTTTTATTTGCTTTCGCTATAGCTTTTAATTTGAAACTGCCGTGTAACTTAAAAGTTTTCGCTTCCATATGACAATATACGAATTTGTATATTTTAAAAACGAAACAGCTCACGTCAAGGTAAATTGCACAATGATGTTAGCGAATTTACAACTGTAATATCTTTAAGAGGAACCGAATTCGTTTTTGAACAAAACCGATTATAGTGTAAATAACTCAGGTGTATCTTGGTACCACCTGTTATTTATTTTATAAAACATAAAGAGTATTTCTTTCAAAACTTTCTTGTAAGCTTTTCTGATGGAGAATGTTTTTTATCAGATTATCCAAAGCGGCGTATAATATGCACAAGGAAATTCGGAACTTTTTTAACACATAATCCGCGGATTATATACAGGATAATACGGTAGCTAGTAAATAAATGGAATGACTTCTTAAATTTTAGCTGTTACAATATAAACAAACTTTCAAGGTAAATAAACCTCAAAATATTTTTATACTATTTATTTATTATATATACTAAAAAAAAATATTTAATGAAATTATTAATACATTTACAAACAATTTAACATTACATATGATCCACAAAATTAAACATAAAATGTGATACATAATAATTTTCAATCTTAATAAAATTGAAAATTAAAATTAGAAATACAAAATAAAAACAATTTCTTAGTTCTTAAAAGAAGTATGTATACATTTAATAATATTACCAATGACATAAGGGTAGACACATTTTTCATGACATCTGCTGACCTATCCCAAGTAAGAGAAGCATGTTAATTAATGGAAGCAAATTATATTTTAAAATATAAATTTTATTAATTTTTTATATATAAACTAAGAATTGGTTAAAATATCTAATATTGCAAATTGATTCTGTATGTGATGTGTAATAAAACCTTCATACAAAATTGTGGAAATGAACATAGTAATAAAAGTATATTAAACAAATATTAAAACAATATGTAAATAATATTTAGTCCAAGTTAAGAATATTTAATTTTTTTTTAATAATTTTAATATGAATGCAATATTTTTAATGATTTCCAATACTAAATAATTTTGTATCAATTCTAAAAAGTTTTGTAACTCGATTTTGGTACATTCCTTGAAATCTTTAAGAATTATATAATTTGTTTATTTTTAATGATTGAAGAATATTTTTTTAATATTAAAAACAGAATACTATTATCAATATTAGAACTTAAAAAGACAGCTTTTTTAATATTTTCTATAAAAATATACTTTCAAATTCAAAATTTGGGTCAATAAAGAATTTATCTGTTTTAATTGAAAATATTTTTATAATAAGACTGGTAAGATAAATACAGGATATCCTGACCTTTTTCCAGGCTCCTTTTAAATGTACAGATGTGTAATTACAAAAGTCTGATTCCCTTATCCCTTTGAATTATTACATAGAAATGCTTTATTCTATCCCCTTATTAACTTTAACAAATTCTCTCAATTAAAGTTAACATTACAAAATCCATAATAGATAGACTTGCTAATAGATAATACATTAAATAAAGTTGATGTAAAATTAAGAAATGCATAAAAATTTCTTACCCATAATCCCAACCAAGACTACACATTAATAAAGCACCAAAAACACTCCAAATAGCAAATCCTCCTTTTTCCCATGTGGTAGCAAGAGCTCCCCCATCAGGTGTCCATTTCAAATTCGACACTGAGCCAGCAGCAGCTTCAACATCTAATGCACAAACATAACTTTTTATTATATAACAGGAGCATAATTTGAAATCAAACAATTTACACATGTCGATTTACTCATAGTAATCAAAATTTAGTAACATGAATAAATTAATATTTCAATCAATAACCAAAATATAAATTAATGTGTATCAACTTTGTTATTACCTGGAAAATCTTTGCTAGACAGTACTAATTGATGTGTTGATTGCAAAGTACCAGATATATCATCAACACAAAATATAATACCTTGAGCACTGTAAATATAAGATTGATATATTTCAATGTTATAATTCTTAAGGATTTTGCATATTAAACTTCACTAAATTTTAATAAACAGAACTCTGAATCATTAAAAATTAATTAAAATTACTTAAGCAAATCTTAAAAAATAAATATCCTACAAGTAAATAATGAAACTAATATAAATATCACATTTTACATCAAAATTAGTGAAAATACATATTACTCAAATTGCAAATAAATATAAATTATCAAACTACGCTAGTAAATAATATTTAGCTTAACATTTAATAATAGTATTCAAAGTTACATTAAATTTATTGTAAGGCAATATCAACAACAAATTTCATAATCAATTAAAATATCATTAACATTCTTTAGAAAACATTTTCATTTTGTATAAAAATGATAAATAACAAATTCTTTTGGGTCTACAAAATGCAATAGAAAAGTTAAATAATTCCAATACATTTTTATAAATTTAAATTTAGATTTCAATATAAAGAACTTTTCATTAAATGTAATTAAAATATTTTTATTATATTAACTTCAAAATATTAATAGTTTTAATCATGAAACTACACAATAATTATATCATTTAAATATTAATAAAGCAAAAAAAAAAAATAATAATAAAGGAGAATCTAGCTTACTTAGACAATCCATAAGCTATTAATCGAAATCTATGGTTAACAGCTGTACAAGTTGCATTTTGAACATCTTGGGCAAGAATGCCGAATACTTGCTACAAAAAGGAAAAAATTGCTGGCAACCAAGTTCTCCATAACTTTAAATACAACTAATATAAAATAGTTTATCTTTAAATGCATACTACATATAAATATTAATCGAATTGTAAAGCACCAATATAAGTTATTATATTAATGCTCCAACATAAATATTCATAAATAAATACTTTACATGTTTATTTATATAATTTTATATAAATATTAATAATAATTATAAGCTTTAATTGTTGAATATACAAATCTTTGGTTTATTATAAATCTTGATTGGGTTGAGTTTTATTGCAAGCTTTGCTTGATTGCTATATTATTATTTCATATAAATTTCCTATGTGATATTCATACATAGATTATGTCATAAAGATTTTATGTAACTGCTTAGCAATTTTTGATATTTTGAGCAAAACAGGAAATTTATTGTATTTTTATGCTAAAGTATTATGATACAGCCATTTAAAACAATATTTCAATAAAAAAAATTCCAAAATATTGTAAAAATAAATTTAATGTCATGCATTACCTTACACTATTTTTGTTAAATAAAATAGGAAATTATAGGAAAGTGTATGATTATATTGTGACATTTTAAAAGTACAGATGAGAAAATTATTTTTAAAGATAGTTTTGTAACCACTTTTATAAATTAAACTTTTAAATGAAGTTCAGTATTTCTCTACACACACAATTTGATTTATAAATGTCTATCAAAAATTTGTACCATTTCTAAAAGTATACTATTGAAATAACAAATCAAAGTTTGCTTTACAACTTTTTTTTGAACAATATTTTAGAATTTATACTTATTAAACTTCATAAGTTCAAAACAAAGTTTTTAATAAAACCTGTAAGAATGTTAAAAAAATTTAATAATTTATTATGAAAAACTAACTAAAGGTGAAGTATATTCTTTATTTTGAAAAAAAATTAGAAGTGCTACAAACTCAGATAGTTAAAATGCAAATCAAAATAAAGTTTTAGATAGAATCATCAGGGAAGTTTTTCATTAGTTCTTGCTGTTCAGTGTTACTAGCTAAATTAACTTAATTTTAAATATTTGAGGTTGAAACATACACTAATAACATCCCTGAAAACAGAAAAAATTATACTAATCACTTGTGCTAATTTTTTATTAATTTATTTATTAGGTGAAATAAAATCCTAAATTTGGTAACATTAAATTCTAAAAATTCAATTTTCTTATATTAGTATGCATGTAAAGTTCAAGTTGTTTTATTTCTTTCAATTGTTAAATTGCATTATTCAATTTTTATTTTCTAGTTTTAAAAATATAAAGTGGTATTAATGTAAAATTAAAGAATTTCTTTGAAAAAATCTTACTTTGAATAATAAAATACTTTTACATCAACAAAAGAACTGTAATTTTCATGGACACTTTATATGCATAGAAGATTATATAGATATGGTTATTTATACTCTATATTTTTTTACCAATCTGATACTCTGGCATATAATGCATATCTGGTATATGATCGAATAGATTTTGAAACCATTGCCAACAATTTGTAATTATATTAGAATATTAAAAGTAATTAGAAGTAGTAATACAAGTATTTTTTTTTCAACTTATTATCACTATATATTTAATACATCAATATACATTTGACACATATAAAAAAAAATAAGTTTTTTTTTATTTTTATTTTTTTTTTTATGTTTTAGATTCTATAAAAAAATTTCAAAATTTGAAACCTCGTTTCGATTATATATTTTTTGAAAAGAAATTTAAGCTACAAAATAATATAAAGTATTATTAGAATTCAATGAATTATTTCTTTAAAAAGAATTATAAGAAAACTATTACACACATGAGGTTCAAATTTCAAAGTTGTAGCTGTGATGAAACATGCTTGACCATTTGATAAGACCACAGAAAAGCCTCCAATGATAGGTGAATATTCCATATTTTTAACATGGACATGAGGATCATGGAATTTAGATCCTACAAATGGATATATAACATATATAATCTATTTAAAAACATAACTTTATCATAACTAAATTTTGCATCTACTTTCAAGAGGGGATAACATCATATAATTTAATATTGAACGTACAATATAATTTTAAATAGTATATTATTTTAATAAATTTTCTCTTTAATGAATCAAAATGTTTCATAAACAAAAAATTAAAATTGGACTTTGATTAAACAAAGAAAAACAAAACTTACTTTTTTATTAATTTAACATAATATAAAATCTCATTTAACCACACATTTCGCATGGAAACTTATACCATCTGCCCAATTAATTTTATACATATATAAAAAATAAAGGATTACTACATGTTATTCACGATAATTTATGTTGTTGTATCAGCATGTTTCTCTGACCTAGTACTGAGTTGGACTTTACCAATTAAATGGAAGCAGCCAGATGGGAGTCTTCATAATTTAGAAGCAGGGACCAAGCAAAACATTCCTGAATACTTCAAATGTCACTTCAGGAGTATCGAAAACTCGATAGGACATTGGGACCATGATCTATTTAACATATTCCACTACCTTTAGTGAACACAACACACCTTTGGTTAAACTGGGATTTGAACTCACTACCTTAGAATAATGAAAATGACACCCTAACCAACCAGTTCATTGTGGCCCTACACAATTCACGTGCAATTTAATTTTAAAATACCCATTTTACAAAACATATTTAAATTTTTTAAAAAAATTACAAAATTCATGGGCAATGTAATTTTAAAATTAGTATCAGTAAACATTTCTAGCTGGTTATAGCTAGTTAATTTTATATAGTTTTTAAGGAATGCATTCCTAAAATGCAAGCATTTTTCAAAGAAACTGATAATTCAATTTTTTTAAAAAATAATCTAGGTAATAAATTTTAATCATAATATATGTGTGTGTTTGTTTAAAATAAAAGATTATAAAAAATTTAATGCATAATTTACACGAATTAGTTTAATAAATATTTCTTTCTGGTGAAAATTGACAAATAAAAAAATTAATATAAAGTAAAAAGCCAGAATTGTCAATCTCCTGATTACAACTTCTATACTGCATGCCAGGTCATTAAAAAAGTAGACACTAAAATCTTAATTTTTAATATAATATCTTTTTCAAAAAAGGAAAATAAATCATTAACAGTATTTTTAAGTGAAATTTCTGAAAAACTTGAAGATTCAAAACTGACTTAAGCACTGACATTTTTGCTCAAGTATATAATTATTCATATCATATACTTGAGCAAAAATCTAAGTGTTTTAAGTAAATTTCAGTTTGAATGGACTTTAAAATTATATACATATAAATACTTGAATATTTAAAATAAAATTACACTTGCTGTTTTTACATTTGAGTGACAAACATTTGTTTGTCACTCAAAGGTTATGAAGGTTAAATGCACTGAGACCTACAATAAAATTATTAGGAAAAAATTTACAAATATTTTTCCATAACATGCAAAGTGTAGATGTCTTCATTTTAAGCAAAAAAGATTATGAAACAATTACTGAAAATGCAAGAACAGCTCAAAATTTTTACATGAATTGTATTGGAGCACTAGGAGTTATTCTGAAAGGTAAGAATCCAATTTTGAATTTAAACATTTTGATACATACTAATGAAAAGAAAATGACATTTTCTTGGAATATTCACATTTCTCTTAAAACATTCAATATATTTTAATTCTTTCCGATAATATGCTTTTTAAGTAGTTTTTATTGTTAAAATTTCAATACTTTTAATTTTATTCATTAATATTCTTAATTGAATCAGTTACTGAAGTAAATGCTTATCATAGTTACATTATGAAAATTAAATCTTAAATTCTATAAAAAAAAGGAAAACAAAACAACATAACAAACATAACTGATTTAACAACTGAAATTCTTCTCTATGTCAGAAAAATGTATCACTATATAAATAACATTTAAAAACAAGATTCATGCAATAAACATTGCATACCAAGTAGATAAATAGATAACAAAAAGGTATAATGAAAATAAGCTTTATTTTTAGGAGAGGTTATGAGTAGAAATTAATATATTTATATTTTAAAATAGTTTAGGCCTATTTTTTAAATGCAGTTATAATTAATGTAATTTTCAAAAACAAGAAAATGTACATACCCCTTGATTGTAACTGGTCTAAGCGAAAAGAAATATTGCACAAATTTAAAGTATAGTCTTCATTTAATTTTCCATCCCATTTCACTCTCCAGAAATGTCCATCCACAGTTGTAACCATAAGCTCATCTCGAATACAAACAACACTAACAAATTCAAGTAAATACACATGTTAAAAAATCATTAATTGATTTCATTTGCTTTTGCATACCTTAAAGCATTTTTATAAGCCTGAAATACTGAGTAGTTATAAATAATTTATCAAAATTAATCTCTTTATAGTTTAAATATGTTATTCCATTGGTACTTATAGATAAGAAAAGCATACTTTAAAATTTTGTTTGTCACTGTTAATTTCACTGTAATTTGCATGACAAAGTGACAGTAGTTTGCACATGAAGGATAGGTAACTCAAGGAAAACATGTGGAACATTTGTAATAATGAATAAGAAATTTAAAATGTACTTATCATACATACAACATATCATTTACTAATTTTTATGTAAAAATAGTAAATGATACATTACACAAATAATTAATGAAATACAATTACCCAAAACTTGATGAAGTTATACTCCTAATATAAATATTTTTTACAGTACAACTAAAATTGCTTGAAAACATAATTGAAGAAAATATCACATACTTAAATTTAACATACTTTACTCGATAATTTGTAATAAAAGCATATTCTCTGGCAGAAAAGTCTACAATTTGTTTCCAGATTTCTCCGACTTTTCGAAAAAATTTCACCAAAAGATCATTTTTTTTTCAGAAAAAAAAGATTTACCATATTAAGTATTTTAAATACAAAAATCATTTTGCATGTTAAATGTTTAATACAGTAAAATTTCTTTGTAATAAAATTCTTTGACAGTGAATTTTTATCTCTAACTTAAACTTTTAGAAAATACAAATTATAAACTTAGGTAACATTTTACATATAACATAACTTCTTTGATATTATGGACAATATCAAATTTTTTGATATATAGTTTTCATTATTTTATAAAATAGAATGTACTGAAATTAAAAACAAGTAGTAATAAAAACATGAATTCATTGTTTTAAGATTCTTGATCATTCACATTGATCATTCATTATGAGGTAACACAAGCTTTGTATATTGTTTTAATGTGATTAAATGCTAAAAAATAATATGAATGGAAGAAAATGAACTATTTTTAATTTCCTTTAAAAATGTGCAAATCTAACATCATAGATTGTCAGTAACTTACAATTAAAAACAAGTTTTTGAAATGATTGCATTAGTTATTTAAATAATTGCATAGATTTATAGTCACAACTGAAATTTTTTGCATTGAATTCTTCAGCAACTCAAACAAATTCATTATTATGAAGTGAATTCATTGTATTAATATACAAAATAAAATATATCATATGGAAATTCATTTTTATATTTTACACCATAGGAAAAATTAATGCACACACATGCAACCTTAAAATTATTAGTTTTATTACAAATCTTTTCTAAAAATATTTAAAAAAATTTTAATATATCTAATATATTACTCTGCATTTTTATACATGAGTGATAATTCAAAATAATAATAAATATATGGTATGTCTTTAAGAAAATTATCTATAAATTTACTGAAATATTGATAAAGAGGGATTTTTTTATTTCCAATTGATAGGAAATGCACGATTTAGATAATGATGACAGAGGAAAAATTTGATTATTAATTCTTATGTTGAGTTAATATAGTAATCAACCATAATTTTGTAACATGTATGTAAATAAAAATATTTAAGCAGTTTTAGTTCATTGCTATAAAATAAATTGAGGAAGTTCAATTAAAAAGTATAAACACACACATATATATATACATACAGAGAGATAAGACAGATTTTATTTTAATGAGATTAAATCAATGAAACTTTTCTATTTTGAAAATTGGATTTAAACAAAGTTAAAAGATGATTTTTCCAAAATTGCCATAACTTATTTATGAGTCAGGCCACGTTATAGCAAGTATATGCATACTTCTGTGTTCTTCTAAAAATGCTGTTTCATACAAATCAATTCTGTTTCACGGCTCAAATGTTATTAAGAATGATTTCCACCCTCTTGGAAGGACAACACATTTCAGTTGATCATTAAATTATTTTTTTATTAAAGTTTAAAAATTATAAACCATCAGAAAATACTTTAAGAGTGATACATAATTTAAATTGATATTTTAATTATGTGTTTTAAAAAATTGAAAAATTTATTAATTCAAAAAATGTTTTAACATTACATTACCTATTTTAAAATTTAAAAAAAAAAAAAAAAAAAAAAAAAAAAATTAAAGAAAATTAAATTCTTCATTATCAATGCTAAAGTTATGAGGCACTTTAAAAAACATTGGTAAACATACAAACACAATTGTTAATAATGAACTGTATAATTTCTGAACACAAATTACACGGTTTATTATAAATATTTACAAACACACATGCACACACTGTAATAAATAAACCATTTTAAACTTTGATAATCTTTTATGTAATGTTTCCAGTCTCAATTGTGTGTTCTGTCAATTTCATACATCCAACAGATTTTGATGAAGATGACAAGACATATTCAAATTCTTCAGAGTCTACCTATAGCAATCTTCTGAACTTTTTTAAACTTTTGTATCCTCAATCAATTTGCCAATGAAGGTTTCTAGTCACATAAATGAAAGCTTTTTTAGTTTTCTTTCTTAATTCTCAGAGCATGTTTACATAACACAACTTCCTCACTTTTTTGGATAATTCTCTTATTTTTGCTGAGATAGGCATTACATCTAGGGAGAAATCAATAGGGACTACTTCGAGCAAGAGATATTTGGGTTGCAAATAGAGGTGGGGAAATCCATCACTCTGAATATAAAACCTTCCTTCTCCATTGTAGTTACCCTGGCAACACATTCTGATTAGGATGGTAAATAGATATTTCTTCCAGAGCACAACTATTCTATTTGCTTTGAGCTCTTCATATTTGAATTCAAATAATGACAGTTCTGTGTCAGCAGAAAGTTCATTTCTATCTTAATTGAGGCAGAAACTAAATTTCTTTAAAAAGTCCAGTCAAAGTATACAATGGTTGGTGATATCAGCAACATAAACAATTAATTTAAATTAGCTAAAATCAAAGGACACAGATGATTGAAATTTATCATGTATTGAAATTTTATCACCAGTAGTAAAATAGAAAATACCATATAAAGAATGTCCACATTCAAGAACTTTATTACATTCATTCAGACAGTTGTCACATTGGTTCCGCTGTTGACCATCAAATAGAAAGCATTATTATTGATTTATCTTTTGATGAATAGTTAATGATCTCATCCATGATTTAAATTGGCAAACTTTTCAAAAAAAAAAAATAAAAATTGAGATAAAAATTGGCAAACTTTTCCAAGAGCATCTTCTCTATACAACAACTCCCCCCCCCCCATGAGATTGCTGATATTTAGTTTTTCTTAGTTATTTTTAAGAGAAGTGTTATTAAATTTTCTGAGTAGGACAGTTTTTACTGTGATGGTCATCTTCTTGGCAAAGCCAACTTTTCACTTTCCTATTCAATGTATGAGATAGTTTGTCCATCAGTCATTTTGCCTGGATAAACTTTTCTCTCAGGATTAAGTTTCTGAGAACTCTTCTCCAGAAAAGCACCATGGACTAATCAATGGTCTTTCCTGAAAGCTTGATGAACAGCCTCTATCTATGCAGAATAGACTAAGCTGCTTTTCAAGACTTTAGCTTCTGTCATTCATACATTACATTGTTGTACTTCAGAGCACTTAATGACTTCCACAAAAAATCATGATGCTAAAGTGTTAAGAGCAATGGGGGGGGGGGATTCTAGGAGCACTAAATAGGTAATTCTTTCAATGTTCAAGACCAGTTCTTGAAACATCTCCCAACTCTTTTGTTACCTTTTACTTATAGACAATTGAAGACTTTCACATGGTCTTCTTCACATTGCAAACTAAGTGTATTAGTCAAAACTTTAACATCTGTCCTGTCTGCTTTAGAGAACATTTATACGATACCTGCACTTTCATTTTAGAGTTGTGGATTGGTAACATGGAAAACTCTTTTGAGAAGCTCTCAACCAATCAGGAGCCAGAGATTACCTCTAAACCTGTCCCCACCCCCACTAAGGAGAAAATTCCACCAGTACTTGTTCGGTATGGTGACAACCACCTTGAATTTCTAGATAAATTAAAAAATACTTTAGGAACAGAATTTGAAGCTAGGACTGCAGGTCTTAATTTAAAAATTTTTGTTCAGTCTGCTGAACAGCACAGAACTTTGACGAAGTATTTTGATGTCAATGACATCGAGTACATTCTACTTTGCTCGAAGACCCAAAAAAATTAGTCATCAGGGGTCTCCCCATTTCCACAGACTGCGAGTCTATTGCTAAGGAGCTCTTAGAAAAAATTTTCAGCCTACCAGGGTAACTAGAACGAGGAACCCTAAAAACGGTAATCCTATGCCGAAATTTTTAGTAAGCTTAATCCCATCGACAGATGGCACCACAGTGTTTGACATCAAAAAATTATATTGCATCTCTGGAATCACAAATGAACATTACAGAGGACCCAAATTGGCGATGCAGTGTTACAACTGCCAGAGATTCAACCATATTGCCGAAATGTGTCATATGATGCCCCGTTGCATTAAGTGCGAAGGACACGAAAGAATATCCCTCTGAAAAAATTTAAAACCCAAAATGTTGTAATTGCGAAGGCAACCACCCCTTCAACAACAAAGGATGCCAAGCATTCCCCAAGCCTAAAAAAGCAGTTAGGAAAAATAATAGCTTGAACAATTTGTCTCGAGGAGTTCAAAACGGTGTCTCCTATACACAAGCTACCGCTCTCCCCCCCCAGCTACAAATTCTAAATCTAATTGCTTAGATGATCTTCCCTCGGGAGGTGAACTCCAAGATATTATGGAATCGGTGAATGAAATTAAAGACATTTTCAAAGGAGTTCCAGTGTCAGAACTTCTCCAAGATTTAAAAACTATTACTTCTCCAATAGATAAACTATTTAAACTCATTACTTATTTACAACACCCCTAATGTACTTTAATAGTCAATTTATTAATCATAATGTCACTTTAAAACTAATTTTAATTCTATTTTCTATCTAACTAATTATCTTTATTAAATATTATTATTTTTTCTTTTAAAATTATTATATTTTACTTCAATTCTAACTTAGGAAATAATATCTTTAAGCCACACCCCTTAAAATTTTTGAACCAATTATATGTCAGTTCGCATTCAATTATAGTTCACCATTTCCTAACATCTTCTAAAAGAGGTTAAGTGTCCCTTCGGGACCTAGGAACCTCACAACTCAGGCGAGGCCAGCCGAAATAATAACAGTAATTAGAAAAAATAGTATTCTGTTCAGTTATTTTTCCTTCCTCTCAAGAGTAACAAGATGGTCAAAATCACCTTTAGAGATGCATCAATGAAGGATTGATATTTGTTAAAAACCTGTTAGAGATAAGAATCCACAAATTTTTTTCAGAAAATAATGAAATTCTAACAATAAAATTTTTTATTTTTTAAATATAATGAAAATTTTAAAATTTGTTGTCAATGAAATGGTTTAAATATCAAGAAAAAATTTTATTTTAGGACAAAAGGCTGACAAGGCAATTTTTCTTAAAATTATCTCTAATTCAAACATGGAGACACTTGTGAACAGTAAGTTGAAGAATCCAAATATAAACGAATATTATAGTAAAGTTTGTCAGAGGAATAGTTTAATGAACTTGAAAAGAAAACACACACACAGACACATATATATATATATATATATATATATATAATATTTGACATTTTATGTAATTCAATTAATTTAAAATAAAAATTGCTGATTACTTAACTCTACGACAATAATTTTGAAAATTAAAGTTATTTCAAGTCAAACTTAGGTCTGAACTACTTCATGCATACTAAACAATTATAATGATCTCGAATGGAATTCAACAAACAAGTTAAACAGCTCACCAGATCTAACAATTTAGATAGACATTCAAAAATATAAAATAGAAATGTGAAAAAGAAAATTCATTTAAAATGTTATAACTACAACTTTTTAAATATTAAGTAAAATTTACCTGCATATTGATGAATTAAGACATAAAGTATGAGTATGTTCAAGAGAAATAGGAGGTACTTTTTCCTTTAAAAATAGCTCATCACTTTCACGTCGCAGTCCAGAAATTCTGTAACATAAAAAATTAATTAAAGTCAAAAGGATTAGAATGTATAAAATTTGCAACATTATGAAACTGAGTAAAGAATAGTGAAGAAAAAAATAACAATATTCACAAAAAAATTAAATTTAAAATTTTAGCTTAGAATGAAATTTAAAATGGTGAAACCTGAAAAAGATTGTTTCAAATATTTAATGAATTTTAAATAAAAACAACTTATTATATACTATTCTCTTTTTCAAGCATATATCACATTACTAAAATATAAGAGAAGTAAACATTTTTACATTTTAATATTAACTTGATTAAGAATTTTTATGAATTCCAAAGTAAAAGCATTTTTACAGCAACTAATATTGCAAATATAAATTTTATTTGAAAATTTTGAAACAATAAATATTTTTATTAAAATGTTCAAATCAAAATATCAAATTTTAATAGAAGTTAAACTAAGGTTTTTTTTTTTTTACACATTATTTTTTTTTATCTATATGAGAAAATGCATTTATTTGCAGTTTGCAGAGTAGGTTATTGACCTTTACGCTAATGATTTATAATTTCTTCTTATTTCTTAAAAAACCAAGCTTATTTTATATTAATATAATTTAGAGGAAAAAAAATCTATGTTAATAATAGCATGATTTTTCAACAGCCACCATTTCTTGTTTCTAATTAACACAGCAATGATTCTTTTATGTTTTAAGATATATTTTTAAAACCTCAGTAATGATGTACTTTAAGATTTTACTTAGAAGATTAAATAATCTATATTCTATTAAAAACATTTTCAATGTTTGTTTTGATGGAATCAAAAACTTTTGCTAGATTATATGGCTTAGAAAAAAATTTTTAAGCCATATAATCTAGCAATAGTTTTCCTATGCATGATAAATAAGTACCAATTGATATTATGAATACAGATTCAATTCTTATATCAGAATCATCTAACTTGCTGACTAGCTCTGAAAAAAAAAATTGCACATAAAGTAAAATATTTTATACAACAAGGAGTCAAACTAATTTCTAAATAAAGAAATTGAAACAGGATTTAGGATAACCTATGATCTAAAAATCCTATTTATGAAATCTATAATTGTTTATTTAAAAGAAATTTACTCAAAAATAAAACTAGAATTTTCACTAGT
The DNA here is from genome assembly GCA_026290005.1 of Latrodectus geometricus. Lineage (NCBI taxonomy): Eukaryota > Metazoa > Arthropoda > Arachnida > Araneae > Theridiidae > Latrodectus > Latrodectus geometricus. The sequence goes on along the minus strand of JAPDSC010051868.1, from coordinate 61,837 downwards.
TAATACAGGGTGGCAGGCAGTAAACAGATGGATTTGAAAAGGCTATTGCTCTCTTCCTAATTGTCAGCGTTGCTTGAAGGAGATGTGCTTTCAAAGAGCGAGATTGGAAATTTGTCTCTACATCACGGTCAGTTCACAAGATGGAATGGTCTGTGCTCAGCGGTTGTGTAAACAAAAAGAACATACGCTATTGGAGTGGAAGAATCCCTAGGGAACTCCACTAGAGGCCCCTACATTCTGACAGAATCATAGTTTGGTGTGCTTTGTCGAGGGTGGGGATCATCAGGCCCTACTTTTTTGAAGAAAATGATCAGGCAGCAACTGTGACTTCTGTATGTTACCTCAATATGATCCAGACATTTTTCTTACTTGAACTGGAGCAGATGAACCTGGATGAAATGCAGATGAATCTGGTTTCAGCAGGATGGGGGCACGGCCCATACGGCAAGAGTTTGTATGTATGTTTGGCGTAATCGATTCTCTGTGTACCTCATCTCCAAGCGAGGCGATTTTCATTGGCTAATGCGGTCTCCAGATTTGGCCCCGTGATTTTTTCTTGTGGGGCTACCTAAAATCCCTCGTCTACAACGACTGTCCTAGGAACCCTGGAAGCCCTCAAAGGCAACATTCAGGCCAGCATCCAACAGATTCCTGTAGAAATGCTCGAAAGAGACCATGAAAGTTTCAGGAAAAGGCTTAGGCAATGTGTGAAAGCTGGCATTTGGGTGACATTTTATTCAAAATTGTCTTTACTCTAATTTCCCTTGTCAGTGTACATGAAGAAAATTAAAAATATTGTTGTTCTTTAACATTTTATGTTTTATTGATTTTTGATATCCATCCGTCTGCCGTGAGCCACCCTGTATTATGCCTAAATTGTGAAGAATATTGTTTCAAATAAATTGAAAGCTAAAATATTTAGCAAAAATGAATTTTACATTAAAAAAAAAATAGCGCACGTACAGTTTGATACAAAACAGAAAATGTATTAGTTAATAGTATAATTTTTTTCAGGTTTTCATTCATACATGGATATAATAAAATAAAGGAATTACTTGCTATCTAGTTGTTCATAGAGAAATTTCAAAGAATCATCTATTTCCACACGATAAAACATTATATGGTTGAAACTTGTCTGTAAATAAAATTAAAACAAATGTGAAATTTAAAAAGGATATTTTAAATATAATACATATTCTTTTCTTAATTATAAGAAAATAGACTTAAAATTAAAATACATATGGAATACTTTTTTACATTTAAGTTGCAAGTTTGGTACTATGTAATATCTTAGTTTCAGTTAATTTTTCTAATATATTTAGATACATAAATATTTGAAAATAATTAATTATGCTCCTATGATATAATTTTTAATGACAGGTATTGCATTTAAAAGTTTTATATAACAGATTGGCATGATATTCAATTCATATTAAGATATTACTTTAAAAAAAAGTTTAAATATATAAAAGTAATGTGGCTTATTTTTGAAAAATATGTGATTGAAATTTCCTATTTTACACATATTGATTTACTTATAATTATAGATAATAAAAATTTGGACGAGACAAGCTTTTACACAGTATTTAACTTACTGTAACAACAATCATTAGAGAATCTGGCTTCCATTCTGCTAACTGATTCTTTCCCAACAATTCAAGGGATTCTTTACTTCTTTTGTAGCAAGTAACTTCCACACATGGCTATATTGAATAAAGTTGAATATGCTTAAATATAACTAAAAACTAAATAATTACATAATATTTATTATTTAAGTGATATTCTATAAATACTATGTGAAATAATGTTTTTTTTTCCCTCATCCCGGCAATGCTTTTTAATCCTTTCTGGAGCACTACCCTTTAAAGTTGAAATATTAACAAAAAAAAAATTGTAGAGGCTGTTGGCCTTAAATGGTTTACAGTAAAAATTTGGTAGTGATTGCACTTGTCAGCTCAATTTTGTGGGTGTTCCATCACAAGGGTCTTGCAAAGCGTGGCTAAGCGAACATTACATTGAAACACGCTAACATATAAATGAAAAAACAATGCATTATACCTGTGTAACAGATTTAGCTAACCCAGAGTGCACCACAAGGAGGCCTAAAACTAATGCAAAAATCTTCTTGAGTTTCATTATAAAATGTATGCAGAATTACCTAATATTTGCAAAAGCCGTATACGTCTTAGTGACCATAATTACAATATATTTGTGTGAAAAATAATTTTCAGTAAATATAAGAATAAAATGACGAACAAGAAATATGTTTGAAAATTAAATCTACGGAATTTGTAGTTTTGCATAAACAAAGCAAGTTATTAAAATTGGAAGTAATTTTATTTGCCCATATTTATTTTATATAACTTTATTACAATTTAATGAAAGAATTTTATTTACTTTTTTTTTACATGGACTATTTCAAATGTTCTTATGTTAGACCCAGTTGTTTCGAAAAAATATTTTAATTTTTAGGATTTTTTAAATAAGCAGAGTTTGAAAACCACTGATCAAGGATAATATTGTAGATGAAAAATGAAAAATATGTTAAATAATTAGGCATTAAAAAACTATGACTTTTTCAGTTAATTTTATTACAAAATTAAATTTATAAATCACTGCATTTTACAAATAAATTTCCTTCATAGTAACATTTTATGTATTACAATATCAACGTGACAATTTTGTGGACAGAAATTATTTCAGAGTTTTGCCCTTCCCTTACATTAGACAAGAAACTTAGGAAAATACTCTATCGCATCCAGTTACTTTTTATTTCTATATCAGAGCAAGATATTTTTATGAAATAATACTAGAACAATTAATTTCAAACAATTTATTGAAATGAACATTAAAAATAAAACATCTGATTATTTTAAAAATACAAGAGCTGTCAACTTTAAGAAATTAAAAATTTATCAAGATGTCAAATTGATTTTAACATTGAAATTCAATTGTAGTAAATATTAAAGAATAAATAGTATATATTATCAATACAAATAACAATTTAAACCAAGTAAACCATATTATATTAATACCCAAAGCTTATATATATAAATAATGTTTTAAATACAAAAGCAGCACAAGTTACAAGGATGAAGTACTTAACTGTTTGCTACATTAAAATTCTCCCCAATTAGTGTATTTAGCAATATGCAAACTGACTTGAATATTTATAATTATAGTAATGGCCAAGATTGGAAAAGTAGGAAATGCATAATTAAATTAAATACTTGAATTTATTACTGTATTAAATACAAGAAAAAATTTAAATAAAAAGTACAGTAATATTAGGTGCTATTCTATTTGGCTGATGCGAATCTCAGAGTGTTGATACTTTTGGTCATAATTTACAGAAAAACAGCTAAAGAAATAATAAATGTTCATTGAAAAATTTTATTTTGAAGACATAAATATTTTCCAATTATATTTAAAATATTTGTAAAGGATAAAAAGTTAAAAACAATGAAGAGTTAAAAGCTGCAATTGATGATATTAGGTTGTTAGTATTATTTGGCGACATTATCACCAGTACCGGTGAAATGGAAAAGTACCTAATACTATTGATATTTAACAGATTTTACAAAAGACAGACCATAAAAAAAATGGGAAAAAGTTAAGATGTCTATGAAAATATATGATTGATCAGAGAAGAAAATGATTCAAAGAGTAAACAAAAATTCTTAATATTACAATTTCTTTCTTTGTCATATTATTAAATGTTTAATAAGTTCTTTTTGTGTAACTATAATTATTGAACATGACGATAATTATTATATGCAACAAATTTTAGGATAGTATAGATTTAAATTAGCTTTGGTATGCTAATCATATTAAATTTTAAATATCATGCTACATAAGGAAATATTGTCAGTGAGGTAAGCATTTTGGTTTAATCCAAGTACACGTAACCCTGTAGATTTGGCGACAATTAACATGTTTGGTGACATTTGATAAAGTGATTAAGTTTATATTTTCTTTTCTTAATTTTTATATTTGGTATAATGATTTAAAAATTTTACAAAAATTGAAAAATATAAATATTTGCCTATAATGTTACGTTTATTCATTATGAACCTGTTAGGTATACAAGGATTTCACCAAAATTTTTTCAGGTACTTCAATCTATATTCTTAAGTAGCTCTACGTTAAAAGTGACAAGTGCATGAAAAGATATAAATTCAAATCTTTTAAGAAATTTTGTTGTTTTGAAGAATTTCCACAGCTAGAATTTCGTTAAAAAATTATGTACAATAATGCATTTCACATTTTACAGTATCGTAATTATTTGAAGAAAGCTTAGTAGCTCATATGACTTAAAATGAGTAAATATCAAAGAGCAATTTTATACTATCAAAAGAGTTTCTTTCTCTAATTTTTCTTACCCTGATAAACCAAATACTAAGACAATCTTCAGTAAGAATACCGAAAAATGAACGATCTCTATTACAGAAAACAGAAACTGGTAATGTACTTTGATTCCGAAGATCTAAATGTTTAGGCCAACCAACAGGAAAATACATATTTTACTTCATAGAAGTGATGAATCACTATTGCATGAAACTAAAGGATTCCTATAATTAAATTATATCATATTTATAACTTTAGAAAACAAGAAGTACAAAAGTAATAATCAAATCATTGCACATCACACAATTTTAACTTGGTTACAGTTAAAAAATGATGATCAATTATTTTGATTGTATGTTGATACAATTTGCCAACTCAGCAACGGAACGAGCCATTTTTCTGCAAACAGTACAAAGAATTAACTATTTTCTGATGGCAACTTTGTAAACTTATTTCTCTTCTAATTTTGGCCGCTGGTGTTTTGCTACATTGTGTTGTAAAAAGTGAAAATTAAAAAATTCTAAACCGTGTGATTGATAATGCAATCCTCAGATTTTTATTTACGATATTATGTGGGACACAAAGGAAAGTTTGGCCATGAATTTTTAGAATTTGAATTCAGGCCGAATGGTAAGTGAAAGTATATTGAAATTTCAATTATACAATTGATATAAGTGCGTTTGATTATGACTTAAAGTTGCTTAGTTCTCGAATCAAAACATATTTCTATTTTTATTGATTGGTATTCAGAAATATCTTATGTTATCTTTACGTTGAGTGCAATATTGTTAAATATGCAGTTTTCTTCTACAATCTTTGTGAAAAATCGAGAGTGTTCCTAATAGTAAATAAAAACAAAAAACTGAAATTTTAACATTTCAGTGTAAAAATCATGATCTAGTTTTATTCTCGTGCTCTGGTTGAAGTACAAGATCATTCTTTTGTACAAGTGTAGTAACGCGCGAACTATAAGTGGTGTTGCTCAAATAAACGAATTCTGATTTCATTAATATTTTCCTTTTATTGTGTAGGGGGTTTTGAAATCTTCAAAATAATATTCTGTTGCGTTTGAATTTAAAAATTTTCATACCAATCTTCAAGTTCAATTTCTGATTTACAAAATATTTTTTCAGTTTTTTTAGGGAATCAGCCATATTTTTTAATACGTTAACAACATGTATATATTTGGTATCATATAAAATTTTTAATTTTTGCTAGTTTCTTTTTCCTTTTATAGGCAAATAACTTCATAAGAATTCTTGATCATTTATGGCTATATTGATTGCTAAGGTAGGTGGTAAAATGCCTAACACCAGCTTTAGGCTGTTATCCATCCCTCAATGCAATGCAAATGTTGATTAGTAAGACTGGGTTGAATCCTAGCAGAGCTCTTACCTTTGGCGTGAATAATTTTGATTGGCGGTAAATTATGCCAGTCATTGTAATCCTACTTAGATACACTAGATATGATAAACCTAACTACTTTTTTTTAGAATTCTTATTTTCCATTTTGTTCTACCTTGGTGTTTTTTTTTCAGATTTCACCATACATGTGGGTTCTCCTAAGATTTTACCATAATACTGCTTTTTGTAAAGGAAAGTCACTGGTTCAATCACAATCATTATTAAGTAGTTTAAAATTTTCCCCCTATACATATTTATGTTGGTGTATTGGGGGAAAATAGTTGCTTAATAGCTATCTTTAATTTATAGGATAGGTGCTTAAATATTATCCTTAATATTTTTTCTAACTTGTGGCTCTCTTTTTATATAAGTTTTTCTGGAAGCTAATAATGATATTTAGATTTTAAAGAAATTAACAGCAACTTTTGACATATTACATAATAACAGTCTTTAAAACGGGCTTTTTTTTTCAAAATTATCTAATGTGAATTGAAATAATAGGTATAAATAATAAATGATAAGCATTGAATTTCATTCCACTTAAATTTTTCAAATCCTTAAAATTGTAAAAAAAATACTATTTTCATCTGTTTTTTGATAGAATAGCAAAATTTTGTGAATTCAATAAAATTTTTGGGGTAAATATAAATATGTTGCTTACTTGTGCTTGAATTTAATAAAATTAAGTTCAGACATAAAATTTTAATTCTGATATTTGTTTCTTAAGACATTAAAACTAATTTTCTTCCTAGTATTTCAAATCTTTTTTAAAACATCTTTATACATTCTTTATCTTTTATTTCCAGGTAAATTGCGATATGCCAATAATTCCAACTATAAAAATGATACCATGATTAGAAAAGAGGTAAATTTTGACATTAAATGTCTAAAAAATTTTAGTGAATTTATACCTTTCACAAATAAATTTTCAAACATTGTAATTTCTTCACAGGCCTATGTTCATAAATGTGTTATGGAAGAATTAAAAAGAATTATTGATGATTCTGAAATAATGAAAGAAGATGATAATTTATGGCCTCAACCTGATAGAGTTGGTCGACAAGTAAGTATTTTCTTTAATTAGAAAATTCTCAAAACTGTTTTAATATTTAATTTGTTAGGCACTTTAAATAAAAAAACAGTATTCTGATTTATAAGAAAGATTTCAAATATATATTTGATAAAAGTGAGTGGTATATTCATAGTTATACTGTACAAACTTCAAATTAATTTACTAAAATGTTAAGTAGTCATGAAAGCTTTAAAACATTTATTAACATATTTTCACCTTTTTTTTTTTTTTTTTTTTTTTTTGGCAAAATAATTTGTGAAATTTTTCTGTTTGTCAGAAAAAAATACTCACCTATCATTTTTAAAATATTAAAATTCCTAGCTATAAAGGATCAAGAAATTTTTATTTTCAAATAGAGAGCAAAAGTTATTCCTAATGATTAATCTGTTTTAACAGTAACAAATACATAATTTTTATTGAAATATTGGCTTTCTAAGTTGAAATGCATCTAATTTTAGTTCACTACATGCTAAAGTCAGAACTCATTTTAGAATTAAGAACTGAAATTTTTTTCCGTAATATGTATTTTAACGAAGAAAAAGATTATTATATCATGTTCAATGGCATGATTTTATTAAGCTAAGAAATGAAGTTTTGTGTATTGAACAAATTAAACTTTATTTCTGTTAGTCATTTGATTACCTTTTATTAATTGGCTATTTTTTATTTATACAATTCATTAAAAATAATTAAAATTTAATAATTCTTTTTTTTTAATTACAACTTTTAAACTTTTTGATAAGTAATGATGATTAAAATTTGTTTTCAAAGGTTTTACCATTCTCAAAAAAAGAATGATTTTAATTTTAAAAAAAAATCCACTTTTTGTTACATATGTGTTGGCTAAATTAGCTAATTAAAACAATTTCCAGCTCTCACTTTGTAAAAGGTTACACTAAAATTAAATTTTTCATGATTATCATATATTTGAAATGTATTTCATATGAAAATGGATTTTATAATGTGTCTTTTCAGTTTAATGGTTAATTTTTTTTTGGATATATTTGTTAAATTAAGAAATTAAGCATCATTCTCCATAAGTTTTTAATTTTTAGAACCACACTATCTCTATTGACTAAATCTATTGATTAAAATGCATGATGGAAACTATACTAATTAGTTATGATTTGAATATTATGAGAATGAGAAAATACTAGCATTCCTTTAACTCTCTAAATTAATAGTAAAATATATACAAGTTTTTGCAAAATGTTTGTGTTTTATTGATTTTCTATGATTTTGAATCATCTAAAATTAGAGTAAAAACAAATCTAGAAATGGTCTAAATGTAAGAAATGCTTAGAAAGCTAATACTTCAGTGGTAATTCTTGATTTATTCATAAATTGTGTTAAATATTATCCATCTATTTGAAGGAATAAGGTATATGCACCAATTTTGGTGTAACAAGAATTAATTTTTTGTAGTCTTTACTATAATTTATTTATTAGTTAACCACATTCATGATACTTAATTCATGTGGATTTATCTCAATGTGAAAAATTCAATTCTTTCATACATTTAATTTTCTGCTCGTATAAACTTTTTTTGTGAATTATGTAACATGAAACCAATGTCTTTAATACTAAAACATCCATGATTTACAACACTCTTAAATATTCTCTAATGTCTTTTTACACTGCATTATAAAATAATTGTAGGACAAAAATGTTCAGTAGTGTTTAGTTTTATGACTATAATATTATTTCATGTAACTATCATATATTAAGACTCTTTATATTATATAAAACTAATGAAGTAAGTTCTTGTAAAATTAAATAAGACAATAATATTCAAGGCTTAATTAATAATTTCTTCAAGGCTTAGATCTTTTGTAGGAGCCATTGTTTCAGAATGTCTTTTTTCCACAAGATTTGAAAATGTAATGATATACTTTATCATCAGATAACATACAAAGATATAATCTCAATTGCTTTTGTTCTTCCCTTAAATGGGGGGGGTGGATGTGGAACAAATCTTCCATCAAAATTCTCCAAACCATCTCTTTGTCCATATTCAATTCATTGATGAATAGTCAATCGACGATCACATTTCACCATATCACGAACTTTAACAATTTACAATTGTTTCCTGTGTACGTACATACTGCTGCCAACCATTCTGTGGAGCATCTTTGATGTTTTCACGCCTGCCCCGAAAGTATTTAAAAAGTTTTAAACACAATTTAGAGTTAATTCTTGGTCCGTTTTCACTTTGACAACAGGAATTTAAGAGCTATGTTTTAATGCGCTTTTCCATGATAAACACTTATTTCAGAATGGCGCTGATTGCACTGCACATGTGCAAGTAAACGCTTTTCAATATGCTATCATTTGCACCATATTCCGACTTTTCATTCTCCTACACTTACATTGGTCCTGAAAATTTATAGCAGAACCTTGTATGCGTGTGTGTATATATATATGTATATACACATGCAGATTGTCCCATAAATATTGGGACAAACTTTAAGAGGAGTTGGGAACATCACAAGAATCCAGATTTGTATAGCAACCCATGGTTCAAAATGTCTTCATTCTACTCTAGGTGGTGTTGTTCACAATAGCATATTAGGATGTAGGGTTGCAATTCCTCAGTCATTTGAGCTGTGATTGCCTGCAGAGGAGTATGGAACATTTTGTTGGGACTGGCAGATATGCATCTGATTTATGGATTGGCAGAAAGAAATGCACAAGTGGCTGAAAGGTTGTATCAGGAATGCTACCCACAGAGAAAAGCATTGCTCCACTAGATGTTTGGTAACCTGCATTACAATTTGTGTGAATGTGAGTCCTTACAGAGCAATAAACATAATGAGAGCAGGTCACAAGTGACTTTAACTCCCATGATTGAAAGAAATGTGTTGGATTCCATTAGAAGGAATCCAAATTCCAGCATTCAAGCTTTCGCTATTGCCATTGGGGGATCTCTAAAAAGTATTCATTACTTTTTGCAACATGAAGGCTTACACCCATATCACCTGCAAAAAGTACTTTACTGCTCCCTGCAGATTATCCTCTTTTTGACCGTTTTGCACAATAATATTGCAATCAATGTTGTCAAAATTCGTGTTTCTCACCCTTTGTTTTAATGACAGATAAAATATATTTCACGCAAGGTGGGATGTTCAACTTCCTCAATGTGCAATTATTGGCTGGCAGGAATCCACATGGCATGAGACCATGTGCTGCCCAACATGGTTTATCAGTGAATGTTTGGGCTGATGTGGTTTATGAAGTCTTAGTCAGATCTTATTTGTTGCTGTTGCCACTAATATCTGTGGGATATCTTATCTTTTTGCAAGAGGTTCTACCAACATTATTTGACCCTATACTATAACGTATCAGATACCATATGTGGTTTCAACATGATGGGACATTTCCCCACTATGGCAGGTGCGTTTGTGAACATTTGAATCAGGTGTTTGGTCAAACATCCATTGGTCATGGCGGATCAGTTACCTGGCTACCACGCTCTCCTGATTAAAAAGTATCGATTTCTTACTTTGGGGTGCACTGAAAGGTGCTGTGAACGCAATACCTGTGGATTCAGAAATGAATCTAGTTGCATGAGTCATCCGTGCTGCTGCAGATATCTGAAAAAATCCAGATGTATTTGAGTGAGTTTGCCAATCTACGGTCTAACAGTATAACACATGCATTGCTAACAACGGTAGAAACTTTGGATATCTTTTGTGACATTTTCAACTATCATGTACCACAGCATGTGTAATATATTTGACTAATAAATATTTCAGATGATATCAATCTTGTGTCTCTTCATTTTTTTAGTACCTGTCGTACTACTTTCCCATGACATTTCAGACTGCCAGTTTCTATGCAAATCTGAATCTTTGTGATATCCCCTACTTCCCCTTAAAACTGATCCCAATATTTATGGTACACCCTGTGTGTGTGTGTGTGTGTGTGTGTGTGTGTGTGTGTGTGTGTGTGTGTGTGTGTGTGTGTGTGTGTGTGTGTGTGTGTGTGTGTGTGAGAGAGAGAGAGAGAGAGAGAGAAGAGAAGAGATATATAAATTGATTATTATTATTGTTATTAATTTCCTCTAATTTTTAACACATTTTGCTTTAAAATCATAGTAAATAATATTATTGAACAAGGGGAAAACAAAAGGATTATAATATTTCAAATACTAAAATCTAATTAAATGAAATAAAGTGAAGATAGAAGTACATATCATAGCTACTTTTCCAATGCTAATAGGTAAGATTCTAACATGCATTATTTAAAGATATCTCTTCTGTTTTCATATTTCATTGAGTAAAAAAAAAATTACCTTTCTCTTCCTGGAAGCTGTTTCCCATTGCATTGTAAAACAGCAGGATTCATGTGGGGAGTAATTTTCAAATTTCCCTCACTTTAAGTTCTGTAAAGTAAGATGAAAATAAGCTAAATTTGATGTTAAAAAACTTTTGGTTTCATAGTTGGTGTTATGTACAAATCACAAAAATCAGAAGTTTCTTTTATAAAAACAGCACTTATGACACGTTATAATGTGTTCCATTGGATTAGCATAGGATTCACTTTTACCCAACAAATGTCTAGCTAGGCCTTAAATAAGTTTTATCAATAAATGAAAGTTATTTTGTTTGTAAATCATAAAATGTTTACATTATTTTTACTAGTTTTTAAAAATATATATCTATAAACAACACATGACACAAATATTTACAATTATTGCAATTGTTTTTCTTTCCCATTGCAATAATTATCGTAAAGAGATTTAATGGAATTTTACCCATAATATATTTGTAAAAAGCATGTTTATACTGGATCCTTATAAATTTTTATTGCATTTCTTAAATATTTTAGGAACTGGAAATTGTTATGGGGGATGAACATGTCTCATTTACAACCTCGAAAATAGGATCTTTAGTAGATGTTAATCAAAGCAAGTAAGTTCTTTTGTCATTATCTACTATATAAATGTGATTTTTCTTTGCATGAAATTATTTGTCATTCAGTCTTTTATATTAAAAAGGCATTTATTTCCATATTTCTTAAGTTTTCACACATTTTGTTATTTTTTTACTTTTATCCTTAAATAGGCCTACAAAATTTTTGTTGGTTAATGGAATATTTACTTCTGGCTTTAAGACGCACGTAAAGAAGTATTTAAGAAAAAATATATTTTTAATTATATAAAATTTTGAGTTATTATCTGTTCAATATAATCAAATCAATTTTATTTATATTCTCAATTTTAAACAGTTTTTTCCTGAGAAAATTTTTTAATAATATTTTTAAAAGAATTTGTGTTGTGCTTATTATTAATAATAATTAAATTAATAATTCATTTTTAATTGAAGTTATCTATGATTAGTAATCAAAAATAATTTCTTCCTCATTAGGTTTTTCCCTCATATGCTTTATTGCAGTTAAATTTAAACTTACTCCTTAATATTCTTTTATCAGGCTAATGTTCATTTCTTTTACTTCAAAAGTTGATGAAAAATGATAAAATCAAGTTCATTTAAACACAAAATGTCCACATTTTCCTTATAATAATTATTGAAATTTTTAGTCTCTGTCACTTATGTGTCTGTGATTAAAAAAAAGTATTAGCATTTGCAAAAAAAAAAAAGTAACTTTTGTGGTTTTAGTGATGAAATTTATATCAAATCAGATCCCTCTCAGGACTAAATTTAAATCTCATATTTTAAAGTAAAATTTCTTCATTCAGTTGAGGAAACGGGCATTTTAATATAAAACATGCATTGGGTTTACTTTCTTCATGAAACACCGATGTCACAATCCCGAGGTACCTCAGTGATCTTTTTCTTTCAACTTCAATTTTTCCTTCATCTTCTCTCTCAATGAGGTTGAGAGCTCAGCTTGAGCATCTGTCACTGCTCTGTTGCTATTAGTTTCTCTTGGGGACTAAATCACCCACATATTTGCCGTGTGTGGAGATTTGTATCCTTGGAAAGGAGGGTCCTACTAATATAGACCCCCAGAGATCAACATATTACTTTGGCCTCTGCTTCAGGTAAATGGGAGTGTTGTGGTCCTCAACACATCAATTGGCTTTATGAATCGATCGATTGGTACGTCTACTGGGAAACTCGTTGAGGGTGAGACCATTTTAGGAATGTACTGTGATCATATAGGGACTGGCTAGCACTGGTGCAGTTGGCTTGCTTTCCCTTGTAGATCTCTGTCGTAGGTGATGCCTTCTATTCCCCGAATTTTGTTTGATCTTCTGTGGATAAAAAATCTTTTTCCGCACTCCAGCGGAAGCAATAAATGATTATGTGTCAAGCAAAATTTTTTATTGTCAAAAATGGAGGTTCTTTTGAATCTGTTTCCCCTTTTCTCATTGTAAAGGGTATTACTTCGAATCTTGAGGAAGTAAAATCCGGTAAAAAGCTAGGGTCTGTTGATAGAAACTGCATCCAAAAATCAGTCTATCCTGATACAAAGCATGAAGACAGCTGACATAGCTGTTACCATCAATCCTCATGGAAATTTAAATTTCTCACAAGGTGTTACATCTGTGGAGACTTGTTTCACTCGCCAACAAATGAAATATTAGAAAATCTACTAAGCCAGAAAGTCTGTGCTGTGAAATGAATTACAATCAAGAGAGATGGCATTGTCCTGAACACAAAGCATTTCATTTAGACTTGCCACAAAATATTAAATCTGCTTAAATGGGGTGTTCTGTTCGCCCTTTTATCCCAAGTCCTCTAAGATGTTTTCAGTGTCAATGTTTTGGACATTCTAAAATAGCTTGCAGTGGTAAACCCAATGTGTTCTGACGTTAGCCGTGACAGTCTCACCTGTGATGCTAAAATAGTGTGTGTCAATTGCAAAGGTGGTCACACTTCTTATTCTCAAACTTGTTCTATTTGGCAACTGGAAAAAGAAATTACCATGCTTAAAATTAAAAACGATATATCATATCCAGAGGCTCAATGCTTAGTAACTTCATGGACTTCAGTATCTATGCAACTGCAGTTAAAAAAATTCAAACGGTTATGTAGCACTCAAGCAGAAGGTGGTTCATGCTCCGCAGTTTGTTTGCCCACACAGGTTAAGAAAATAAGCAGGTCTGAACCTGTTTTTACCGAAATGTCTCCCAAATCAAAAGCCTCGAAAGGTCGAAAATTAAAACTTCCGTGGAAGACCATCGAGTGTCTTCCTTAATTTCAAAGAAAGACTTTCTTGCTTTGGATGCAAACACTATAAAATTGCATCCTTCAGATGATGATTTCAATTTTGAAGATTCATCTGAGATGTCTTTGAGTAACAGTGATAATGGTTAGTTTATATTCCATTAATGGCTTCCCTTGTTTCATGGAATTGTCATAGTTTCCGGCTTTGAGTTGATGCTGTCAAATCCCTCATCTCCTTGTACAATCTTACATGTTTGGCTCTCCAGAAAACATTCCTGAAGCCTATTATTGCCTCTAAACTATATGGATTTCAATGCTACAGATATGATCATGATGGTAATGTCACTGCAAGTGGTGGAGTTTGTATATTCACTTCCAACAAATACCCTAGCACAGCACATCAGCTGTGCACTACACTGTAGGTTGTGGCTGTCAAAAGTTATACCTTATGTTTAATTACATAAGGTATAACTTATGTAATTAAACATGAGGTATAACTTTTGACAGCCTTCTGTAGCATTTATTTACCACCAAATGACATCATTCAAGCAGAGGAACTAAATGATTTAGTTGATCAACTCCCAGCTCCATTTTTATTGCTCGGTGATTTTAACAACCATAGTCCTTAGTGGGATAAGTGATGATACAAGTTCTCACAATCGTCATATAGAACAGTTCATTTCTGATAATTCTCTCTGTCTGCTAAATATGAATGAAAAGACTTATTTCCACGAATTTACATGGGCATTTCACTCTCTTTATTTAGTTATTTGTTCTCCGTCACTTCTGCCATTGCTGAATTTTGTTGTAGGAAATGATCTATTCAACAGTGATAATTTCCTTCTTATCGTGGCCCAGATTGGAGGTAATGATGTGTCCCATAGGCCACCTGATTACATGTACAGTCGAGCTGATTAGGTTTTTATCATGCAATTGACTATGGTTACAAAAATAAGTTAAAAGTGATGCAAGTGATGATGCCATTAAATACGTCATTTACATAATAATGCAAGCTGTGGATGTTGCTGTTCCTAAAAATTCTTCTATTCCATGTAAAATTATGAAACCATGGTGGAATGGAGAGTGCCGTCTATCTTATAAGAAACAAAGGAAGCAACAGAATATTTTCTGAAGATACTCAACAACAGAGAACCTAATTGCTTTTAAAAAATCCAAAGCTCAAGCTTGTAGAGTAAAACGCCAGAGTCAAAGAGAATCTTGGGCTCGTTATGTTTCTTTTATTATCTCATTGACTTCCAGCAAACAATTATGGAGACAAGTGAAAGCAGCCAATGGTATTTATCAGGATTATTTCATTCTTTGTTTTAATATCTGGAGCTGCTGTGCATTCTTCAATAGTAGATATTGCCAATATCATCAGAGAAACCTTTGCTTATGTGTCCAGCTTTGATTCATATAGTCCTTTTCAAAGGTTTAAAAGAAAAGCTGAGTGGACACCTCTAAAATTTCCTGATTGAAGTACTCTACCATACAATTGTGCTTCGATATTGTCAGAATTGAAGAGTGCCTTATGACAGGCAAACGACACCAGTCCCAAAGCTGATGGAATCTCTTATGTCTTTTACATCCAGATTTATTATTAAACATACTTTTATTGTTTGATAGAATCTGGACAGAACATGCTTATCCCACAGCATGGAGAGAATCAAAGGTGATTCCTATTTTAAAACCAGAAAAAGATTCCTCTGACCATGAATGAGTTATCGTCTAATAGCTCTTACAAGTTGTCTGCAAAACTTTTGAGCGGTTGGTCAATGCTAGACTCACTTATGTCTTAGAAAAGAATAATTGCATTTCTCCTCATCAAAGTGGTTTTCGAAAAGGGCTATCCTTTATTAATAATATAATAGATCTGGAATTCCAAATGCTTTTGTAAAGAGCAACCATGTAGCAATTTTCTTTGATGTTGAGGAGGCATATGATAGTTGTAGCATTATGGCATTCTCCATACTATGTACCATCTTGGCTTTAAGGGTAATCTTCCTATATTCATACAGAATTTTTTAGCCCTCTATTTTCTCAGAGTACAAATTGGCACTACACTTCCCAATACTTTTACACTAGCTTAGGGTGTCCCTCACGGTATTGTTTTAACCTTTTTATCAGCAACATACTTCATCAATTATCACCTTCTGTTCATAGTAATTTATATGTTGACGACTTGCAAATTTCATATCAAAGATCTAACATGAATTTAATTGAAAGACAGTTGCAAGCAGCTGCAAATAATCTCACTGCTTGGTGTGCACAAAATGGCCTTAGCCTAATTTGTGTCTCTGATTAAGAGTTGTGTTCATTTCTGAGTTAAAACTAGTTTTCATCATGATCCTGTTCTTTACATAAACGGTAGACCTATCCTTGTGGTCAATGACATAAAATTTCTTGGGGTGATTTTTGATAAAAAAATTAACTTTTCTTTCACATGTATTACATCTGAGAAAGAAGTGCCAACAATTGATCAATATTCTCAAGGTGCTTTCGAATACATCTTAGAGTACAAATCGCACATCACTCCTTCGAATTTACCTGTCAGTAATTTTATCTCGCTTTGACTACAGTTGTGTTGCATATGAATCTGCTAAATCTTCTGTCTTGCGCAGATTAGACACTGTTCACCACTCTGCTTTAAGGATATGCTCTGGAGCATTAAGCACTTCAGCCGTCCAGAGTCCATATGTAATCTGCCAACAATTACTATTAGACTTGCAGTGGATGCAGCTTTCTCTGAATTATTATTCAAAAATTATATCCACTTCTTATCATCCATTACATTCTGTGATTCCAAATGTTATTCTTAAGAGATTATATTAAACTAGACCATACAGCATTCAACCTTTTCTCACCCATATTAAATCCTGTCTGACCTATGTGATGTCCGGATTGAGTCTACAGACTTTTTTGCACATCTGCCTTGGTATGATCCACACATTTGACACATTGAAAGTACTCAATGCCTTTGAAGACTATAAAAAGTCGGACACAACTCCTGTTATTTTTCAACAGCTTTATGCATCTCATCGCTGTCAGTATGCTATATACACTCCCGTCTACACAGACGGATCCAAGACTGCAGGATATGTTGGCTGTTGACAACATCTCCTTTAGTTACAGCCTTCACAAATCGTGCTCCATTTTTCACTGCTGAAGCCATGACTATATACCGTGCACTTCAGTATGTGAATACTAAAAATGTACATAAGTATTGCATCTCTACTGACAGTAAGAGTGTTTTAGAAGCTTTGAAAATTGTAACTATAAATGCCATCCAGTTGTATCCAAAATTTTTAAATTGCTTGATTCAATCTTTCAAAATGGATTTGAGATACTATTTTGTTGGATACCAAGCCACATAGGAATAGATGGCAATGAGAAGGCTGATGCAGCTGCAAGATCTGCATCTACTTCTATCCTACCTTCAGTTCCATCAGTAGATGTGAGAAAAAAATTCAAACATTTCATACATTCTCTTTGGCAGGAATGTTGGAATATGCAAGTCAGCAGCAAACACTATTCCATCTTTTCATTTATCATTCATCTGTTTTACCTGTACGAAATGCAGATATCAGACTCACTCGCCTTTGTATTGATCACACGCATTTCAAGTACAAACATTTATTCTTAATTGATTTAAATACTTGGTGTGAAGCATGTGATGAACCATACACAGTACATCATATTTTAATTGTTTGTCTAGGTTTTAACTGTAACCGTTTTATTTAGGAGATATTTTTTTAGGAGATATGTTTTAATATTACAAGACTTGCTAGGGAAACCACCCCATCGCAATCTCTTTGCATTTTTAACAGCTATTGATCTTATTCATTTTATCTAATTTTAGAAGTATTTTAATCACAGGTTTGTAACTTTTATAAATATGGAAATCATTTAAACAAAACATTTTATTTTTACATTTTAATGGGTTAAAGAATATAAAAATAATTTCTATCTGATGTCTGATGCAACTTGTCATTACTTGGACCTTGTACCATTAAAACCATTTAACTAACTTATTGCATTTATTTGGTCACTCAACTGTTTGTTTAACTCAGTCAATACTTGAACTAATTAAGGACATAATTAGGCATCCTGTATTTTTTTAAAAGATTGAATTTTCCATTTTTGCAAATTAAATTTCATTTTGTTGACAATATTTTTCATTCCAATTCCTTGCTTTCAGAATAAGAGAAATAATTTTGTCCCTAGTTGATTTCTGTTATCAAACTTACAAATATGTCTTAACCATTGATTTCCCCCCCCCCATAGATTTAGTGCTGTAAATTTGATTTCATAATTAAGATGTTATATGGAATATAATCTGCAACCAGTTTACAAATTCAATATAATTAAGTTAAAAATCACTTATTTATCATTTTAAATGTTTTAATTTCTATAAGTTAAAAAAATAAATTATATGTTTAAAAAAAAAGAAATTTTATCAACTTAGCAGAGCAGTAGGTAAAAGTGGATTTCATTAGATAAGAGTTATTCTTTAATTCTAACAAAATAAGTATATTTAATGATTTGAGAATTTCATCTTTAAACTTTTAATTGGAAAAGTAAAAAAAAAAATTTCTTCAGATAAAATATTGTAAATTTTAAAATTAACAATTTTGTAATTGATTAAAATATTAGTAATAGTACTAAAACACAGGTTTTTCACTTTTTAAAATTAAAATTTCTACTGTCTGTAAGTATAGAAAATAAATTCAAAATGAAAAAATGTTTTCAAATGACTTACAAAAGATAAAAGTGTTGAAAAGTGATTTTTATAGTGTTAAATTAGGAAAATAACAATTTACAATCCAAAGAGTTTCGAAAATTTTCAAAGGAATAAACAGTCTTATATATTCAATAAAGATTAAAATTATTCCCATTGTTTTTTAATTGTTAGACATGAGCGTTAAAGTGTTATCTTATATTAAAATTACAATTTGATATTTTAAACTGTAAGTGATGTGTGATTAATTTATGTTTAATTAGTAAATTTTAACATTTCTTTACTGTGATGGCTTATTTGAATATATGAGGAGGAAAATTTATTCTAAGTAATTCTATAAACTTAGTATTGCCAAAAATATATTCACACTAATATTATCTTAGAAAGGAAGTCAATTTGATTAATCATTTGCATAGTTTTGCGATTATATTGCAAAACAATTCCTATCAATTTCTTTTATAAGTATATTGTATTATGTTTGAATGTATGATTTTTAAAATGACTTATAAGCTTCTATTTTTTATAATACTTATTTTTTTATAATTTCAGAGATCAAGATGGATTACGCTGCTTTTATTATTTGGTTCAAGATTTAAAGTGTCTTGTATTTTCACTGATTGGATTACATTTTAAAATTAAACCAATTTAATAATATTTTATAAATGATTGTAATCTCATATTCAGATGTTTCATTATCATACCATATTTTCATGTGATTAAAAAGAAATTTCTTGTTTATTGCTATTTTTCATTTAGTTGAAGCTTGTATTTAATGTAAATTTATCTATTTGTGACAACTTAAAAGTATTCTTAATAAGCTATTTAATAATCTAACCTTATGACAGATTTTAGTAATGTAGGTAGTTTAATGTTATCTGCTGAATTTCTTTTTATGGCCCAAAAATACTAATAAGATATATTTTAATTTCTGTTGAAAATAAAATATATTCTGTTGAAATCTAAGATGCATTCATATTTTAATTTCTGTTACTTTTTTGCCTTCATATTATTTAGTATGAACCAAATTCATACTCATATATTCAAAGTTTTGTAGGCCAAACTGGTACGCCTTCAATTTGACAATTTCTGTCTTTGAATCCCACTTAGTTGTGATTTGGAATCCACTTTTATTTGTAGGTCCTTGTCTAACAAGCCCTCCTGTGCAAAAAATGGCCATTAGGTAACAGCCTAATCAAATCAAAGCTTATGGAGTTAATTCATCTTTAAATATTGCCATGTTATTAACCCCTTACACATTTTTTTTTATTTTATTATTAAATACAAGGAAACAAAATATGTAGGTTTTAAGTTGAATTTTTAATATTTTACAGGTGTAAATGTATTTAATTTTAATATTAGTTTATTACCCAAGTTATCTCTGGCAAATAGACGAAAGTTAAATTTTAATATTTGTATGATAGTTTTTTAAACAAGGGTCAGCACAAAGTGATACCTGACATTCTATACACAGGTATCTTTAATGTAAACACACATATTCACAATAAACATGTACCTTGATTATTTGACTTGTGACTTAGTTTAAAACTTAAACATCACAAAATTTCCCTTTTTAAAAGTGTTTTAGTTTAAATAATTTTAACAATTATGCAAAAAGATTTCAAGAAAAAACTCAAAATGTTTATGCATAATAAACATAAGTATATATGACATTTGATTACCTTTGTTAAATCGATAATTAGTCATTTACTTAAAAAAAAATTAATATTTTTTTCATAACATTTAGTGACCAAATGAAATGTCTTGATAATCTATATGCATTATTTATAAACTGTATTTTTAATTTAATGTGTTATCTTTATTCTTGCAATAAAGATATTGGATATTAACTTTATAATCACATAACATATTAGACAACAGTGGATTATTAAAAACAATTCTCCACATTTTAATCCTGCTTGATCATTGTATCTAGTAATTTAAAGGTTGGATATGGTCCAAATTAGTGGTAAATTACTGTAATGATTTATAATTTTCGTACAATTCAAATGAAGTTTATTATTATGAATAATATATTGATTTATTAAAATCAAAAGTTAAAAATATTAATCTGCAATTAGTATAAAAGCTAAATGTTTCATAAGATAGAAAAGATTAAAAAAAGATTTGTTTAAGAATTATAAGGTAATATATGAGAATTATAAAGACAGTAAATTTTCTTTGAATCTAAATTAAGAAATAGGCGAAATTTATATGCAGATACTCTGTATTGTTGATGCAATTATAATCTGAACATAAAATTTCAAGTGGTTCTTTTATTAAGCAAAACATTATTTAGCATTTGGATATTAAATGTTAAAATGTCTTTATTTTTCTACAGCTAGCC
This sequence comes from Latrodectus geometricus, assembly GCA_026290005.1. Taxonomy (NCBI): domain Eukaryota; kingdom Metazoa; phylum Arthropoda; class Arachnida; order Araneae; family Theridiidae; genus Latrodectus; species Latrodectus geometricus. The sequence goes on along the minus strand of JAPDSC010051868.1, from coordinate 40,796 downwards.
TCTTTAACATTCTAAATAACATCCATATGCTTAAAAACTTTGCAGCATTCTGAAATATGATAGTTCATATTTTGAGAATAAAAATAAAGCAATTTTTGTTGATCTTAGAGATTGTATCAATCTTTTAAAGCTATGAAATTTGTATACACAATGATTTCATTTAATTGAAGAAATATATGTAATTTATTAAATTCAATTTTAAGAAACATTTTTTGATTACAAAGTATTTAAACATTTATCTGTTTTCTTTACAACAGATTCGTAAATGTACTAATAAGTTATCCTTTCTATTAAAACTTTTCAAACATTTATAACATTCATATGGACGTTCACCAGTATGAGTGAGTTGATGTCTAACAACACGGTCTTTTCGGTGAGATCTGTAATTGCACTGATCACAATAATGTACAAGTGTTACAAGTTTGCTATTTTGTACTTCAGCATCCATAAAGGACATATTTCTCCAAGATTCTGAAATATATACAAAACATATGTAGATCAAAGATTCAATAATAACCGAAAAAAAAGTTAATTCTATTTTCATTTAAATATTTTAAAATTATGTATACATATTGGGTTGTTCGGAAAGTCATTTCGTTTTTCCCACCTGAATTAGTCTTTTGCTAGTGAAAACCAACCATTCTATGGGTATGAAAGCATGCTACAACCAGAAAAATGATAAAAGGTATTGGACTAGAATTGAAAATATACAATTCAATAAAATATTTATTCGCTATACGTTTATCATTTTCATATAAAACGAAATAACTTTCCGAACAACCCAATATCATATTTATGTGTTTGTGAAATATATCTTTGTTTTCCCCATTATGAATTAATAATTTTACAAATATGCAATATTTTTTATGGTTTTGAATATATCATCCCTGATTTGTAATTCAAAAAATTGTCCAAATAATCATTACTGAATATAGGCAAAAGAATTTCAATTTATATTGATCTTCTCATCTCATGCCACTGTATTCAATTAATCAATGATCCATTTCATCTTGAAATGTTTCATAATTCTCTTTGTTTTACTTTCATACGCATCAGTAAAAATGCAGAAAACTAGTATTTTAATTTTATTTTTCATTAAAACAATTTAAATTCATCTTTAGTCAGTCATGATACAATATCAAGTATATGGCAAAAGTTACTAGTTTTTAAAAATTTATAAATTTCTGCTGATCTTCGAATTTTTTAAAGAATATATATTACAAGCAGAGTACTTAAAATTGCAGTTTTTATCCCCCAAAATTATCTTGCTAGCAAAATGGTATTTTGGAAAATTACTTAAATAAAAAAAAATATTATTTATTAAAATTTAATATTTTTTACAATTTCTTAGTTCAATATTTAACACATATATAAATAAATTTATATATTAATAATTAGAAATATATGCATATAAAGTTTCAAAAATTAAACATCTTAAATGAAAAGTTATTGAACAAAAATAATTTATTTTGATAGAAAAAAATTTCAATAAATTATACTTGCAAACATAAACACTTAATAACTTCATTCCTTATATATTTTAATTTTTCCAAGAATCGTATTTTATCTCCAATTTTATACCAAAATGAAAACTTATTCAGACTAGAATTTTATATTTACTAAAACACTTGAACGCGTAATCAGAAACAGAACCCAATTCAAAATTGAAACTATATATGCAAATCTAAATAAATTTAATTTTTAAAGTAGAGAAATTACATATTTGCATCCTAGAAATGGAAAGACATAAAGTGAAAATTTATAAAAAATAAATACCCTATAAAACTTCACTTATTTCATTAAAAATGTTTAATTTAACAAATATGAACTTCTATATTTTTGAAATTAAAACAATTCACTTGCAAGATAATAAATATTTTAAATCTTATTATTTAAACTTTAGTTATAATACAACTTTTTCCAATCAACAATTTAAACAATCACATTCTTCTAATCATAATCAGTTTTATAATATCAAAAATAGTTTTAAAAAATTATAATTTTTAGTATCGATTAAGAATACTGGTTTCATTTCAGATTTGTCTTAATCTCTCATCTATTTCTCATAACATTTAAATTTGATATTCAAGAAACAAGTTTTGATGTAGAAGATTCATTATTTATGCCAATATAAGATATTTTTAATTAAGTTTATTTAGCAATTGCTAATGAAATTTAACTTGCGATGTTGAATAACAATTTCTAAGCGCTTTTCTATCACAAAATATTTTGCAGTCGATCATATTTATTGCAAATTGCTTTGAGACATTCTTTATTTAGAACCAATTAATAAAACAAATACTTTAATTCTTTCCTTATAAGAAAGAAAAATTTTTTCAAGAGTGTTAATTTAAGAAATTTTTTAAAAACTCATGTTTAGAGGAAGACGAAAATTACAAACTTTTTTTTTCTAAGTGGATGTAGAGATTGCATTCTAAACATAAACCTTGGAAGGTTATGCTTAGAATGTAAACATAAAATTTACACAATAAAACGATCAGGAAATTCCTACCAAGAATTTCATTCATAGACTGGTTATACAAATGATAAGACTAATTATTTTTGGTTGAATAAAAGGCATAAAAAATAACTTGATGGAAACAATGTTATACATACACATATAAATGTGTCATTAAATGTCCAAAAGCTGTGAATTTAACTTGAAAGTCGAAAGCTAGATTTTTATAAGGAATTTAATTGGTATGTGTTTCATAATAATCAAGTTGTTATAAGACAGTATTTAGAATTTTATTGAATGAAATATTTTTATGATTATAGATAAATAAAATGATCGAAAGCGAACACTTTCAATGTAGAGCATTAAGAAGTTACAAATGAAAATTTTTTATGAGTCATCATATGCCTTAGAAGATTCTGCTTTGTAGTAAATCCATGTGAACATGTTTCACATTTATAAGGCCTCTCTTTAGTATGCACATATTGATGGTTCCTGTAGCTAGTTCTTCTGTTAGTCCAATAATTACAAAATGTACAGTAGAATTTTTTAACTTGTGGTTGAATAATTTTAGTTGAAATTGATTTTGAATAAAGAGGCTCATATTCTTGATTTCTTTGAAAAATATCTGAAAAAAATTGAACATTGTCAAAATAATATTTGAAAGACATACTAAATTCATAATACATTCCATTAATATATATTTTTTATATTGATGAACTGTTCTCATTGCATTCAAAATTATGGTAGTAAACTAATAAAGTATGAATTTTTAACACTTTTTTTTTATTCATTTATCTAACCTTCCTTTATATAATAATAGCAATAACTAAAATTTTTACCATGCATAATTATATATAATAAAAACCATGTAATACAAAATTATTTAGTAAAAATATATGCTTCATTTACATTTTAAGCTAATTTAATTGATATTTTGAAATGGTGAATTAAATTTACATCACAATAAAAAATAGGTAAAATATAAATGATTAGCAAACATCTTTAATTCATTAAAATGATATATCAAAAAATGAATATAAAATATTATATTTTAATATTTATAATGAAAAAATTCTTAATTCATAAAAATTTGATGTGAATTTTTGTAGTAATATTAAAAACAAATTTGGTAAACGTGCATAACAGATTTTATACGAAAAATCATAATAAAATATGAAACTTTAAAACACATTTTCATTGCAATATAAAATTACAAAAATCAAATAAACAAGAATTGCATAAAATTCTTATTCTGGTTTACAAGTTGTCATAGACATTTTTATGAACATTTTCCTAGGATGATGACTAAAACAATGTTAGCTTTATTTTTTTTAACTAAACATGTATTTGGTTAAAATATATTTCAATAAAAATATTTTAACTATATAAAAGTTAAATTCGTGCAAAACTAATTGTGAATTAGTTGCTTAAAAACTGAGCTATGCAGATATCTGAATCGGTATGATTTGTATACATTTTGATAAACAATTTTTTAAACTGAATACTATCTTAATTTTTCTACAAAATCCATTCAGTAGCAAAAGTTCAAAACAAGGTAAAACAATAATATGCTATGCTTACAACACAATACAATAAGGAAATAAACACTTTATGTTAAAAAATTCAGAATGTAAAATTACTTAAAACACTGAATATAGGGGTAATTAAATATTTTTTAATCAAATCTATACTTAATTATTTAAAGATATTGTAAAGTAGAGATGCTCATTTTTATTAACTTGTAAAGACCAATAAAACAATTTGTAAAACATAAGAATAAGATCTTAAAACATTTTATTCCCATTGCTCTCTATAAATAAAATACCTAAGTTATTTAGTATGTGCTACATAACAAAACTTACAAACTAAAATTCATACTTAAAAAACAATTTGTTGATGAGAAATCAAGCAAAGTAATTCATTTTTTCTTTCCAAGACCACATTTCATAATAGCAAAGCATTTCATTATTGTTTTCCTAAAAATGGTATGTAAATCTTGTTAGCCATCCATTCGCTTGTTTTACAAATGATTGCAGCACATCATTTTCTTGTTCAATATATGTGAAAGTTTTTTCCATTCTCATTCATTATGGTTTCAATCACAATCATCCAGACTACATTAAGGTTCAATCTTAATCATCCAGTACTTATTATAAGAATCGCTTATTCTAATTACATCTAGGTACACTTTCAAAATATCACAATGAAGTTTTGCAGAGCAATTGTTTTGTTAAAATTCACAAATAAATAATTCATCATTGGGCGAAGTGTAATAAAGTCTAAGTCAAATTAATCTAGACATCATTTTTTTCAGTAATGTATCATCCTTCCATCCATGTCTGACAAGTGCATTATGGTTTAAACATCTATTTCATAAAATAGTTCCAAACCATGATCACTCCTTGCAAAAATATCTTGTGATATATGAACTTGCAGTGACAGATTCTACAGTGATGCATAAATTGTGAAATGGGAGTGAGATATTTCTCAAGAATTGCTTAAAAATTCATTTTGAAATCAGCAATGCAGTAATTCACAATTTGAAAGGTTCATGATCATCCAATGGAATGTTAATCCAGGTTCCTTAGCCAACTATAAAATAAAAAATTGAGGGGGGGGGGGGTGGAGGATACAGTAAATGCAAACTAGTCTGGGATATAACTAAGTTTGGAAAAAATATTTTTGTTTGTAAATGGAAATTTAAATTACCATGACATCTAACAGATCAACCACTAGTTTGTAAAATTGTGAGCATTAGTAAATTAGAGATTTAAAAATGAGCATCTACTGTAATTTGAAGATGTAGAAAAATCAAATATTTTGAAATATCAAATTAATTATTTCATGTTATTTTTTAAATATAAAGATATTTATGTCTTTTTCTTAAACTATTAAATTATCAGAAATTAAAATATATAATTTTTTTTTAAAAAAATGAATAATAATAACGAATAAAACCCATCGAATCTTTATAATAATTGTTTATGAAATTTGAAATACATATTAAAAATCATATCGAAAAACAGGAATAATTTATAAAATATTTTATAAAGAATAAGTGATGCAAAATAGATTGATTCTAACTTTGAAAAATAAAAGACAAATTATTTTCTTCAATACTGTGAAACCAAAAATATACATGGTTTGTTAAAGTAAAAAAAATTTTTTAATACCCTATTTAAAAATCATACAAAAAAAAAAAAACAGGAATAATTAACAAAATATTTTTACTAAGCAAATATGATGCAAAAAAGACTGAATTTAAACTTTAAAAAATAATAAAAGACAAATTTTCTTAAACACAGAAGTAAATATTGTAACCTAAGATGCAATCACATTGTTCTTAAAATAATTTCCTTTTTTAATCTTTTATTTTCAATTTTATAACTATATATTTCGTGCATTACAGAAAATAATTTCCCACTTTATTTGTACATTGAACAAATTAAAAAGATAACATACTGTTTTCTGGTTTTAGATAAAGGTTGTAGATAACAATATAATGAATTGCACAATAACTTAATATTTATTGTAATGCATTTCCCTAATAGATAACAAAGGAATTATAAAACTAATAACAAAATTTTAATGTCAAATGAAAATTCTTGTGGATTTTCATTTGACATTAAAATTTTTGTTGAAAATGAATCATTAAATATCAGTAAGATAAATGGGAATGTGATAAAAAGGTTGAGTGCTCTACAAATAAGACAGACATTTAAATAAAATTTTAAAAAAAGTAAGGAAAAAACTTATTAATGGTAGCACATAAAATTAGCAAAATATAACAAACATAAATTTAAACTAAATATTCTTATTTAAAGAAAATAGGAGTATAAAATTCAATTCTCAATTTAGATACATTTCGAAAGAAATAGGACTCTAACAAAGTTTGTTTTTACATAAAAAAGAATAGGTAGTACATACAACAAACATTTCAGATAAATGTTAAAAACAATTATCAAAATTTTTAAATTAAAACCTGAATAAATATTAAATACAATGAATTTTATTTATAGGCATGTATCCATGGATATTCATTATTAGAGCTTTTGTTGCAACAAATAATTGAGAAATGCCTAATACATGTTAAAAAACATCCATTAAGGTAGTGCATTTTTACTAATGACGTTAATTTCCTTAAACTGTTAAAAAATGCTACAAAATTTATCTTTTTATAAATTTGCAACTTATCAAAGGATTTTTTTTTTTTTTTTTTTTTTTTTGCTCATATTACAATGCAAATAAGAAAAATTAAAACTAAGGAAAAATTTTTACAAAATAAGTAACAAAAATGTCTTTTTCTAATTAAAAATAAATTCAAAATAAAACAATAAAAATTTACAAATTTAAAAATCTACAAATTGCATTCAAAATAATTCAAATTTTTCTGTAATATTAATTATAAATTTTAATAATATTCTAAATAAATAAAAATTATAATTGGATAGTTAAAACTAAATATGCATATTTACCTTTGATGATTTGAATAATGATATATAATTCATTGGAAATAAGATTAAATAATGTAATATATATAAATACACATACACACATCTATCAGCATATTACGGGTTTTTAATCATTCATCATCAAATTTTACAGGAAAAATATAAACAGCTTATGCACTAATACATAACTAGAAAAAAATCAACAAAAGTAAGTTATATTTTCACAACTGAGCAATAATTGAATTATTTATGCGTCAACATATGCCGCAAGAGATTCTGCTTTGTTGTAAATCCATTTGAACATATTTCACACTTGAAAGGTCGCTCTTTTGTATGAACAAATTTATGATTATGAAAGCTGGTAGCTCTAAATGTAGAGTAACTGCACAAAGAACACTGGAATATTTTACTTCGAAATTCCTTAGCGGATTGAGAGAGAATGGAGTTAAAAGGAAAATTTTTCATGTTGAACGGATCACAAGGAAGATTATTCACAATACCTGAAAAATCATTCAAAATATATTTTACTAGTAATAATTAATAAACTGTATAAAAAATTATAAAATACCAAAAATTTGAAATCAAAAAATTTAAAATTCTAGCTAGACTTTTTTTCTTCATCATGGAAAACACCAGTCATTCAAATATTCATTGAAACATAATGCATCAAATTATTGCGCATCTTGTGCGTTTTGGACCTTGCGCCACAAAACCCAATCAACCAACCATCAAAAATTCTGCTAACATTTTTTACACTAAAAGCAGAAAAATAATGCTAAATAAAACAACTAGACTTTTCACAATATAATCAAAATGAAAAATTTCTTCATAAATTGATTTAATCCAGAAATTTTAATGAAAAATTTAATCAGTGAAAATGTATATATAATAAAATTGATCCCAATTCAAAATTTAGCATTTTGACATATTCTATACTCCATATAAATACTTTTCAAATGTTAAAATAAATAAATAAAATAAAAATACTAACACTTAAAATATTCTTATCTTTAATTTAAACTTTAATGAGTAAGAAAAATTTAAAAATGTTAACTATTATATATAAATTTTGATTATTAGAAAACAATGCAACAAAGTAAAATACAATTTAAAAGATACTTATTGCAAGAAATAATACATTTTATTAGGCAACAACATAAACAATTACAAATTTGTAATTACTGTTTAACATTAATAAAATGTAAAATTAATTTTGCATTGAATGGTAATTTTTGATTTAATTAATAGAAAAAAACAAAGAAAATGAGTAATCAAAATTACATATGCAATAAAGAATGCTACAATATTGCATAATAATTCTATAATAAAATTATTTTTGATACCTCCTTCAATTTTATTAATGCAAATATCTTATACAATTATATAAAATAAATATATAAAAACAAATTTTTAGTTTAAAATACTATAGTTAAGACATAGAAAATGTAATTCAATATAATTTATATTTCCATTTTTTTATCTTGAGAAATAAATCCTGAAAGAATAAGTATATAAAATTTAAAGAAATTTTTAAAAATAGACTATTTGTTGTAATTATGATAATGAGTTTTGTTATCAATTAAATATACAAAATATTATTAACTTTATACATGAATTTTATAAGATAGTTAAAATGAAGATTTAAAGTTAAAATCTGAATAGAAACTTAATATGGTTTGTCATTCAATGGTCATTTTTTGCTGATGAGGGCTAATTAAACTTGGACCTACAGTTAAAAAGAGGATCTCAAATCACAACAAACAAAATCAAGGTGGAATTTGAAACAAAGCGCTATTAATCCAAAGACCAGAGTACTAACCATTCAGCTTCTAGTTCAGCATATATTTACTATAACTAAGTTAAGAAATAATTTAAAAAAATCTCATAAAATTATTATACTTCCAGATATTTAAAGTGAATTAATTTATTATTAATGGAGATAATGTTTAAAATATTTGTTTTAAAATATAAATGAATAATTATATATTAAGTACAAATCATTCCTAATTAAAAATTTCAATAAAATGGAAAACTGTAGTTGCAATACTAATTTAATAAAGCTGTAGAACTTTTCTTATAATTTTTATCAATACTATGAAAATAAAATGCATTATAGCTTTTTAACTACACAAATGCAACAAACTACTCTTAAAAGATCTTATTAAAAACTTTAGTTTTTAAGGTACTATAAATATATATATTTTGAATTATATAAAGTATAGATGTAATATTTAAATTAATATTAAAATTTTTAAGTATAATTATAATATTTTTAAAGTTATACAATAAAAATGCAATAGAGAACTGTAAAAAAATTGTCAGTCTGTTTGATGTCAGATAAAATAAAATTAATTTTATTCTGACATGAAACATACTATGTGTTATAATATCTGAAATATAAAAGTAATTATTAAAAGACTTAAAAAAATAATATATTTAAAATTTAAACAAATTTTATTTGTGAAATGCTTGGAATATTAGGCTCTTCCAAAGTAAAAGCATTAGCGAAATTCTAATATTATTACTTCGATATTGAGAAAGAAATTTATACAAAAATTAAACTTTTATTTATAGTAAATGGAAAAACTTTCCTTTCTAAAACAAATTAAGCTTTTTATTTATTTAAACAGATTCAAATATAGACTTTCAATGATGAAAGCAATTTAAGTAAATAAAAAAACAAAGTAAAGTAAATTAATTGGAAACTCAAGTTTCTTTCCCTCTAATATTAATTTAATTCCTCTTAATGTCTTAAGATTCTGATAAAAGCATCAGAATTTTAAGACATTCTTATGCATTCATTATATAGAACATTAAAGATGCACATAAAATCCAATCAGTTTACTTAATTTCATAGCTATGCAAATACTCTATAAATTTTTCCAGATTAGATGAAGCAATTTATTGTTCCAAAAAGTCAGTCGAAATTAACTTGTTTGGAAAAAAATTAATTTCAGGATATGTGAAATGTTGTATTTATATGTTTAAATATATAATTAATTAATCAACTAATTACATGCTAAAATAGTAATCCAATCTCTTTTAAAAGTTATACATAATAGCATTATCAATTCTAACTATTTAGTAAAGTTTATTAATTATAGGTATACAGCAAAAAAAGATTGGCTGGTTTTGTTAGCTTATCATAATTATCTGTACCAGAGCAGAAAGCTGAAACTATTAACTATTGCATTGAAAACAAAGGTGCTAATATTCAACTACCACTGTAGCACAATACTGATCAACATCAATTTTGATTATCAACTAAATCTGGATAATCATAATTCAATCTAATATACACATCTCAACTATATAGTTTTCCGATAGTATTTTTAGAATAAAATATTGTTTTGATACATAGCTAGTATATATTTATGAAAAAAATATGTACTAGTAATATATATAAAAAAAAAGTCTTATTAATTTTAAAAGGACAAAATAGAATTTTTTTTATGAAAGGAACTACTTTTGACCTATTAACAAATACTGAATTTCCAAAATAAAAATTGACATAAGTATAAAAAAGAGTTTTGATAAATTTAGAGTGTTGGTATTATATGTTGTATTTAACTAAAAAATTCATTTAATTAGTTAACATTAATTAAAACTTTATTCATTAATTATATCAGTAATGTTTTTTTTTTTTTTTAACACAAGTATAAATTTTTTTATCAAACAATTTCAAAAGTGTGCGATTTAGTCATAAAAACTCAACTATAGTAATTTTTAATACATTTATAGAATGACACTTCAATAAAAAGCATGTATCAAATATATTATTTATGTATCAAAAGGGATATTTCTGAGAGGTAATGTTCTTAACAATTTAAAATAAAAACTTTATAAAATTGAATTACATAAATTTATATTTTTTAGTATATTAATATTAAAAAGTAAATATTCATTTATTATTTTAAATTTATTAGTAAATACTTTAATTAATTATATCAATAAAATAATTTAAAAAACAACGTTGAAATATTTAACATGCTTTTTGTAATATTTGCAACAAAATTATTGTATTCAAGAGATAAAAAAATAAAACTAGCATTTGTAATTTTAGTAAAAGAGTATACTCATAAAGATTTTTATAAATATTTTTTATATAATAATTTACACTGCAAAACAGCTGTCAATTTTGTAAAAGAAATAAGTGAGATTTTTTAAAAATTTTAAATTGCATCTTTTATCAATGTAATTTAAAAAAAAAAATTTTTTTAAAAAATTCTTAATTTAAAAAAAAAAAAAAAAAAAAAAAAAAAACAGAAATTTAAATATGCAGATTAAAAAAATTAAACAATGACAGCATTTTTTTCATAATTCGTAAAAACAAATTTTTAAGTAATTTCTAAAATAACTAGGTATTTTAAAATTAGTTTAAATTTAAAATCATATTACAACAATGAAAAATTACAAAAAATTTTATGGATATAAAATTTTCTCAATATATAGTTAACAATGAAGCAATATTTTCCTACCTATTAATATCAAGTTTAAATTTGTACTTAATTATAGTAAAAATATTACCATAATTAAGTACAAATTTAATTATTAATTAATACTTAATTATAGTAAAAATACTGACATTTTCACCTTGATACAATACATTATGGATTAATGTTTTATGAAAAATTTATTACACATTTAGCAAACTGAATGAAATAATGAACAACATCGCTTTTTAATTTTTATTAAGATTCTATCAATTTCATAATTCTTTTAATAGTTCACAGATGACATTTATCACATTAGGATGTAAAAAACAATTTACAATATTATTTATTGTTATTTTCTTATCAATTGTTTCTTTCAAGGATTTTCCCCCATCTTCTTTCACTTTTAATTCTGAAACAGACACAGGTTTAACAGTTAAAATATTTTCATTATTAAAAATATCAGAAAACTGCTCAGAATGCACATCACTTGCTTCCTTTGTTTTAAGTACTTTACTAGCAATAGAATCATCTATAGTAATAGTTTCCTGGTCATTAAGTTCTTTTAATGTTCTCACTATGTAGTTTAAAGTTTCCTCTGGGGTTTCTAAAATCTATAAAATAAAAACAAATACATTTTTGCAAGAACATAAAATCAAGTACAAAAAATTTACATCAAATTAAATAAAATGTATGATATTAATCAGAATTACACTGTTAAAATAGCCTATTTTTATTAGTAGGATTAATCATTTTCATATAAGCTATAAATAAAATTTACTTTAAATTCCAATCAATAACTTAAAAAAATAAATAAATACAAAGGAAATAAAAAATATTATTAAAATAAACTTTAATAATAATAAAGAACTTAAATTACAATTAAATTATGACTGCAGAAAATACATTTCTAAAAATAGTAAAATTAATAGTCTGATCAGTGATTAATCAATTTTAAAATAAAGCTAATCTTACCTTTAATTTTTACATTCTTTGCAAAATTAATAAGCACGATCAGTGTAAAAATATATTATTAAAATATGTAAAATGTTATAAAAACATGTAAAATTTTTTTAATTTAGATGTAAAACATTATAATGAGATTTGTAAAAAAACATAACTAATCTTCCAGAAAAGATTTACACAATTATAATTTTTTTCATAATACTGTTTATTAAAGAGATTTTATAATATTCACAGAAATAAAAAAAAAACGGAAAATGGTAGAAATATTGCTCATGAAAAATAGTATCATATTTGCAAAAACATTAAACTGCCATAGACATTATTCATATTTATGATTTTTAGCAATATTCTCTCAATGAGATTAATGTACAATAAATTAAAAAACATAAAAAGACATGGTTTAATATGTCCCTCAAACTAAAACACAATCAATTTTAATTTTGTGATAAAAAATTTAGGTCCAGTTGGAAATTTTTATATTTGATGAGAAATCCAAACTAACGTCTAAATAAAATTGAAATTATTTCCTATTCACACCACAGTTTAAATATTCCTATATTGATACTATTCTGAAATGCAAAAGAGAAATTCATTGCATATTTCTATCAATATGTGTTAAAGACATGAACTAAATCTAATATATCTTTTGAAATGGTTTTTGAAAGTTAAAACTTATCAAAGAATATCAATTTTTCTCAATGCATCATGACCCAATATACTTTAGATCACTAAATATGTCAGTGCTGATAATATTTCGTATTAAAATATGAAATAATTTGAGTTTTGTATACAGTTATTTATTCAAAATAATACTCATTGTATGGTGATAAATACAATTATACTAGATGTATTGCATTTAAGTATCAGTTGAATTACTTTATTGTACAACTTATCATGCAGAATGTATATACATTTCTGGTAGTGCAATAATTATACAGCAATATAGAACTTATGGCAGTACTAGACATGAGAATATGTAGAAGAATCAATTAAATTTGACCTTCTATGAATAACTTTGTGGAGAGAGCTATGCATTTTAAATATTTGTAATGTAAAATATGGTTAAAGCTCATATTAATAACTATATTTTGAATGTATTCAAAATTAGGAGACATTTGATATTTAAAGATCATAAATTATCAAATAATTGGAAAGGTCCCTGTTTCAACATCCACTTAATGTTCCAGAATTAACAGAAAGCACAGTATTGAAGTATCAATCTTTAGCATTTAAATTTTTACAAGTAATAGATAATTAATTTATTTTTATTTTTATTTATTTATTTATTTATTTTGCTCTGAATTTCAGCTTTATCATTTTCTTATTTATCTTTCTTTTAATATTACCTATAATGTTTTAAATATCAAAACAAAGTTATAATATTCAAAATACATTTATTTAAAGCAATATGTCTTTAATCTAATACTGTTGACATGATTGCTTAAATTTATATTAATTTATTTCCCGTAGTTTTGCCATCAAATTCCTTGTTATTCCCCATTTATATGCTTATTACATTTATATGCTTTTCAGCATAATCAAATAATTAACCATTTAAAAATAATATAATTTGTTCATATAAAGCAAAATTTTAATCACAGAATTTTTTAGGTTTCTCACTGATAAAACATTTAACAATATTAATTTTGCATAATTATTTGTTATAAATCTATTATTAAAATGAATACTATTGAGAATTTATTTTTTTGTTACTATCAAAAAAATAAATTCTCAAAAGCATTCAACCTATGATAACATAGATTCATGTTTTTACACATCCTCTTTAATAATTAAAACCAAAGAATTTAAATATTAAATATTTCAGATTCATTTTCATAAAATTCTTCTTAGCTGGATAAATGTTTTACAAGATAAGTAAAAAACAAAACTGATTTACCTACACAATTTCTATCATAAAAAAATTAAAAATGCCACAAACAAAAAATACAAAATTATAATTTACCTCATTAGGATTAAGCCAATCTTCATAAGCAGGTGCATATGTTGACATTATAGAAGTCATCAGAGTTTTTGTCACACTTTCCATAAGGCGACTTTCATTATCTGAATCCTATAAAAGCAAGGCAATAAAGTATAAAATGAGAATGGGTGAAAACTTAATTTAAAGTAATATTCAAATCAAACATCTTAAAAAGGAAACACAGGTCAAATATTTTAATAATAGATTATAAAATATTGCATAAAATATATAAATAATGTATGTACTAATATAGAATTACAAGTTACAAACCAAGGAAGAATCAAATTTTATTTCGAGATTTTATAAGAATCATATTTAAAAACATAAGTCTAAAATGAAACAATATCTGCAATTTTTCAAGAACTCTTTAAGCAAAATAAAATTCAAAAATTTTATGTTTAAATTGCATTTTTAATTGCAAGCACTTTAAAAAAAATTTTAACACAGTTTAAACTTTGAATAATGATCTTCAAAATTCTACCTTTGAAAGAAAAGCAAATTTTCAATGGAAATTTAATTCTTAACAAACAAAGTTAAATTAAATTAGATTAATAAGTATTGGAAAAGAAAATATTGCACAATATTAGAATTGTAAAGTGTAGAACAAGGGAAAATAAATATTGGAAAAGAAATTTAGTATAATTGTTAGATAACTATTCATAATCAGTTGATAATATTTAAAATATTATATATAATGATAGAAAACACAATAAAAGGTTTTAATGAAAATAAAATTTCTAAAACAATACTTGAAAATCTAATATCTTATTCCTGAATGGGAAAAGAAAGGAATAAGTTTAGTAAATGAATGCTTTGGTTGATCTATCAGATGTTCAACATGCACTTTATTTACATTCATTATTTGGTTAGTTATCTTTTGCGAATAGAAGCTATTTAGACTAACTGTTGAACCAAAAGCCAGAATGTTAACTATTCTTTAAATGAATGAATAGAGGATTCCAAAGAATAGTTAAATATTCTAAAGTATATTAAAGTTTTTAAATAAAAAATTTAATATAAAGCAATGATGAACATTGGCATAATTGCTACATAGAAAATAAATATAATCTTATAAATATAATTAACAACTATGAGATTTGGAAGATTCTTGTGTTACTTATGACACTTGGCGAAACCAAGCCACCCCTCCTCCCATCATCAGGGACTGGGGAATGAAGTCAGAAAGAGCGTCTTCTGTTTTTGAACAGAGAAAAGTTCAAGATGAATTTATGATTTTGGTTCATTGATGGCTGCACTCCATTTGGGTCTTCCAATTTAAAGACAGGAAACCAGAAAAGATGCAAGGCCTGCTCGTAACACCCCAGAGGTATTAATTTGGAATGGAAACATTGAGGACATTGTGACCATAAAATATTTTACATACACCAGTCACTTTTATTGAACACAACGAACTTTGGATAAGCCAGGACTTGAACTTACTACCTTTTAGTAATGAGAACGACCACCTAACCAACGAAATCACCATGACTGGAAGATTCTCAAATTTTGAATAACAGGAACATTTTGTGAGTATATACTATTTTAAAATAAAAGTGACTATCAAAATTTCAATGAATAACTGTACACATTTTAAATGAAATATATATATATATATATATATATATATATATATATATATATATATATAATATATATATATATATATATATATATATATATATATATATATATATTCCTTATAATTTTATAAAAGATAGTAATCCATATTTTATAAAAAAAAATTAATTAGCTTAAGTATCATGGTTGAACAGAGCTCTACAAGCAAGTCAACCAAGATCCAATGACTTCTGGTGAAAGACCAAAGATGTATAGGGCTTTGCATTATCATGGTGGAAAACAGCATCCTTATGATCTGCAACTTTTGGCCAATTTTGCTTGAATTGTGTTGCTTCGTCAGGCAAGTTGTTAAACGCACACATTTGAATCAATCATTTAGTTGTTTGGTAAAATTAGCAAAATGCAGAATTCTTTTATAATCCCATCAAACTGACTATAATATTTTTTGGAGAATTTCTACTTTTGATGTCTGATCTGTTTAATCTTGCCCTACCCACTCTCTCTTTTAAATGATATTGTTATAAATTATCCACTTTTTATTACCAATAGTTAATCTTTTCAGAAATGTATCTCAATATCATTGCATTTTAGATGCAAATCATAGGTGTTAATGTGTTGGTCAAGTGAATTTTTTTTTTTTAGCAGCAGGTGAGGGATCCATAAATCAAATTTCTTGACATGTCCAAACTTTTTTTAATATATGAAAGTGATATATTGAGCTTCTCTAAAATATCAGATACTGTGATATGAAGATCTGAATCGATAATGGCCTTGATATAGGTCTAAATTTCAACTATACAGCAGGATCATTAACCATTTTTCAATGAAAAACCACCAGAATGCAATCTGGCAAACCAATTTCCAGGCCTCATTCCCATATATACAACATGTTATTTCTTCTGTCCTCGCAAAGCATTCTTGTCTTTTTGGAAGTGATACAATAAAATTAGTCTAAAATGCACATATTGTTCTTCCATTTTTAAATTGAGTTAAAAGAACTAATCGATATATTTTTTTTACAAAATGAAAGGTAGAAGCAATAAAAAATTTATAGGATAGATACTTCCTAATTTACTGTTCCATTTTTATGACACTCTTTATAATAAATTATATGAAGAATTTTGCTGCAGTGCTATGAAAATAAAATACATTCATACTGCCCTGAAATAAAAAATAAAAAAATACTTTATAAAACAAGAAAATATTTCAAACTTTTTTCTAAATAAAATTGGTTTACAAAAAAAATCAATTTTTCATATTTTGGTGCAATTTTCCTTTCCTTAAAAGAATAAGTATTGTGAAAAAATTCTTCTCCAGTGCAAACAATTGTAGGCCAGTCAACAATAAATTTTTGAAATCTTACATTTTTCCCCCTCTCCTGTATTTTGAGTCGAAACTTCTGTTAAAGCATGAAACAAATTGGTTTCACTTTGTTGCTAATAAATATAAATTGTAATATACATATACACTACACAAAGCTCATAGAAAATTTAGGTAAAAACATATGAGTATTAATTTATCCATTAAAATAATGCATAAAATAAGAGAAAGAAGGTAAAAGTAGTGCAAATCAGCATACATACTATAATTAAAAAATTGCTAAATATATAATGCTTGGATATAAAAGAAAACAAATATAAACACATTTCTTGTAATTATTTAGAAGTTGAAGAATATTTTTGCAAAGACATATTTATAATATTTTATATAAATTTATATATTTATAATATATATATAAAATTTTATGCATTATTTTAATGACA
>JAPDSC010051868.1:0-23066 GCA_026290005.1 Latrodectus geometricus | reverse complement strand
AAAAAAAAAAGAATGACACAATAATTCAACTTAAAATGTATGAATAAAACATAAGTGGGATAGAATTAAAAAAAATTTCAAAATTACTGACAAATGACTACAGGGGTTCTTTTATAATGCAAATATATATATTAAATACTTAGTTTATGATAAAGTTAACAAATAACAAAAAATAAAATTTAATGTACAAAAATTATATATAATTTTTACAATATAGTCATATTTAAGATTTTAGTGTTTAAAATTTATTAAAATACATTTTCTTTAAACTGAAATTTCTAATACAGTACAAAATATGAATTTAATATTTATCACATAGTAACTTTAGAATGATTGTTGTCTTTTTCTATACCATTATTTCTATATTATTACTTCAATTGCACAAACTGCAGTCAATACATGACTTCCTATCCTTTTTGATGCACACAAATGAGTTAAACTCTTATTCAATCTTCTTCTTATTAAAGTTTCATTGTGATGTTTCACATAGTTTCTTATTAAATAATTTTTAAAACAATGACTAAAACAAGAAATCCAAAATATTCCTTATAAAAAATTTTTTCTATGATTCAATTTGCAAAACAAGAATCATCAAAAATTGTGCTTGTTGGGATTATATTAGTCCATGATAATGTTACAGCTTCAATTTCAGAAACACAAGAAATGAAACTTTTTTAATAATATAGAGATTCCTTGCAAAATATTTTATATAGGAACCTTTTAGCTTATAGCTCCTTATATGAAATGGAGAAACTTTTGAGATGAACAGATTTACAAAATAATGAAGCACTTAAAAAATCTTTTTATCTAATGAGGTTTCAACCACAACATTGATATTAAATTGAAAACGATATAACATGATATTGCATAAAAAATGTGTCTCTTTTTGATAATGATTAGTACAAATTACGAGAAAAATATTAAGCTTAAAATTGTAAATAACAAGCTGATATTTATAATTTTTCTTGAAATATACCCAAGTTTTCTTTATTTTCTGAATCACCTACATAATTGTAAACTATGATTTTAAATACCAGTTTGATCCATGTATTTATGCTAACTGTAATATCATCCAAACATAGAACAAAATGCCACCATCCTTTTGGAACAAATAACACATCGCCTTCATCCAGCAAAACAGCATAAGGATTAGCTTTCTGTTAAATAAAAAGAAATATAGTATCACTTTTAAATGAATGTTATGTTAAGAAGTATTAAGTATGAAGTATAAGTATGTAGTATAAGTATACGTTAGTATTAAGTATGAAGTAATGTTAAGAGAATATGAATTCCTATAGAAATATTAGCAACTATAGAAATATTTTCTTTCATAAGTTAAATTACCTTAAAAAGAGGAAACTGTAAAAGGTCAATATCCAAAATATTAACTAAGCTGAAGACACTTGATTCTTCATACGGTATTCTTGTAGGATATAAATGCTTGATATCTTCAGGTGGAAAAAGAATCCATTTCTTTCTATATAAAATAATTTAGTTAAGAAAATAAAGTTTAAGCACTAAGTTATCAAAAAACTTTATTACATTCTTTGCATTAATAAAAACAATAAATATATAATTTTCATTTAAGTTATCAATATAACATAAATAATTATACTTACCAACATATAAAAGTTTACATAAAATTTTTTTCGATTTCTCATAACAAAGTGAATATCACATCAACTTACAGTAAATTTTTTTTTTTACGAATGAAATGACTCTCTAACATTAAAATATTAACAAATATATACAAAATACAAGCATTTGAAAAATGATATTTAGCTATTTAATAATTTATACTGAAAAATATTTTCTACAAGACAAAATTTAGTGAATTTACATGTCACAGAATTTAGAGGATTTAAATGTTGATTGATTGCCCTTCCAATATTCATGGCATTGCACAGTTTAAAAAATGATATACTATATATAATATAGTTTAGTTGTTGCTTAGTGGTCATTTTTGGCACACTAGGGCCAATTAGACAGGGATTTGCCGTTTAAAGTGGATTTCAAAAAATTATAAAATTCCAAGACCAAGATGAAATTCAAACTCAATCAAATTCCAAGATATTAACCATTAAACTGACAGCTCAGCTTCCATATAACATGGATGCATATTGATTGGTCCAAAAGTGATATTTTAAATGCTGAAACTGTTTTTATGGAAGAAGTGAGTATAAAGGATTTGTTATACTAAAAACTTTAAAAATCACATGAAAGATTTTATTAAATGACAAAAATATTTAATCATTTCAAAATTAGCTTTTGAAATTTGACACTTAGAAAACAAAAATTTATTTGTCTATTGTATTTAAATGCAATAAATCGGTTGATAAGCAACCTTATTGTATGGTCCATGTTTTCTGAATCTTCAATCAAATCGATAAAATAAAAATTGAATTTTCAGCTAAAAAATTATTTCAACTATTTATCGTAAGACATGCACTAATTAATAAATCTGTTTAAAAATGAATAATTTTTTATGAATCGTTATATATTTATTCAGATACTGATATATTGCGGGTATCACAACTAGTATCACAGTTGCTGAATAGTTTAGTTCCAATAAATTATTTTTTCATTATTTCCATAAGAAATAAATTGTGTAGAACATTTTTAGTAACTACTTTGATGTTTATAACTGTAAGTCCCCCCTCCCAACATTCTTAAGTGATATTCCTATACTTATTTATTTTTTATTATGCAAACTAAAATATACCATTTAAATTAGATAAACTTTTTGTAAAATAAAAAATGTTAAATAAAAATATTTTAAGTAAATTTGTAAAGTAAAGTAAACAAAATTTATAAGAAAAATTATAAGCCTCACCAAATCACCTTCATGATAAGCATACAATAAAAATGAAGAAATTATGAAAAAAATATGTTCTCAATAAGTATACTTAAGAATATTTTTTAGTATACAAGTTCTCTTTTTTATATTTCTTTAAAAACAATTTAAAAAAAAATTAGTTTTAAACTGATATTATATAAATATGCAATTTTATTTTGTACTAAATAGCTTTTTTTTTTTTTTTCATTTGATTAAATCATTAAATTATATTTAACACATTAATACATCAAAGAAGCATTTGTTTTATGCATAAAATTTCATTACATCTAATCAGAAAATTTATTTTATGTTTATTTTAAACAAGGTTTTATTAATGTTAAAAAAAAAATTACACTTTATTTTTTTTAAATCCAGATTATTTTTCTGTATATTTCAAGACATATTTTTTCTTATTCACTACTAACATCAAAGTTTGATTAGTGACTCCTTTTAAATAATTAATTCTTTGTGTTTCAATGTGGAATGTATTATCTTGCTAAAACATAGTATTTTGCAAGGCTTATACAAAAAACAAGAGACAGGCCTCAACATCAAAAAAATATTAAAAACTCATTCAATACATATACACTTAAGTCATTTTGAACAGCACCCTATTCAAAATAATACGTGAGAACAAGGGATAGTCAAAATGTGTAATCAATGATCTATAGTATCATTATTATAGATGGTAAGCCAAGATGATGAGAGATATTAAATGGACATTAGCAATAAATATTTGTTCACCATAATACCATCGAAGGTGAATGTGAGCATTATAATGCTGTAAAGAGAATGGAATCTGTCTTATAACACAACATCATACAATTTTTTCATCTCGGTACCATTGTAATACATTGAGAATATCATTGAATGCATTACTATTTGTAATGTGACACCACAGGTAGTCAAATCCATGGTCAAGATGATAATTCATGCAGTAGCAAACATTGATGGTCTGATTATTTAAACACTTTTTGTTTTGTCAACTGCAAAATTTATAGACTCAGAATTCGTGACATAGCAATAAGACCATTAAGAGTATGAACGTATCATGTTTGTTTTCTCAGTTGTTATTGTTTGCAAGTTGTTGAAATCTAATACAGCAATCTATACACATGCGACTATTCTATGCAAACAGCCATGAGATCTCAATTGATACAAACAGTAATACTAGAATATGACAAATTGCATCTTGGTAGACTACAATTAGATACTTGCATATGATGTCATTGAATTCTCCTAGACGAAATTGTTTGTTTATTTTCTACAAGGAAATGGAAAATAAACATGAATTGCAATTCATCTTGTAAAAAGTACATAATAACTCTTGATGAATTTGTATAAATCGTTTGTATATTGAAATGAAATGAAATGAAAAAGAAATTAGACTTGTAAAAAATCTTTCTATTTATACCTTCAATTTTGGTAGGTCTCAAAAAGTCTTCTGGAATGTATAGAAAACATATTTTCTGGCCTCAGTTAACTTTTTTTCAAAGTGAAAATAACTAATTTTTTTTTTTTAAATTAGAAATGGATAATTAAGCTTTTCTCATTACACTCTCATCATCACAACAATTTTTACCAAGCAACAACATTCAAATGCAATGTGCGTATTAAAATTTTGTTGAACAATTTCTTCATTGTAGTTGCCATCATAGTCAAGCAGTTTTAATACCAAGCAGTATAAAGTAATTCTAACGTAAAAATATAAAACATTCAAAAGTTGTAAATTTTCATTGTTAATGAATATCAATTATTTTCATAATAGTTAATGAATTCAAAATTTTTCAGATTAAGCAATACAGATTTTAATTTTTAAATAAATATTTATGGATTTCTATTGAATTTTAGTAGAATTATTTAACACACATTACAAAATAAAAGTCCAGTTAAGAAAATCAATCTCATACAAACAATCTCATCAAACTCATACTCATCAATCTCATACAATACTTGATTTTCTCATACAAGAAAATCAAAACATACAACAAATATAAACTTAAATTTTCAATATTTTAAAGTTTCCACAAATTATTTTATATTAATTGTTTATAGAATTCATTACCTATAATAAAATTGTAATCAGATACATTATATTAAAAATTTTAGAACTTTTTTAATAATAGATAACATTTTAAACTCTCATTAGGGCAACTTCGAAATGGTAAACAAGAAAAGAATTTAAAGCATAACTGAATTATAAGAAAAATAACAGCATAAATAGCATTTTTAGTTACTTCCCTTATTTGTTTTTGGCACATTAAAGAGAAAGATTAGATATTTGCTTATTTATACAAGATAGTTATAATAATGTATTCTACCATAGTTACATGAATAAATTGTTCAAAAGATAATGTATTTAAAGAGATCAATTCCATGATTAAATCTTGAATGTAAAAATTCCCATTAATTCTTTATTTCTGAGAAAATTCAAATTTTTCTTTTCTTCATTTCAATTAAATGAGTTTTTTCCAAACAAATTTTGTTGTTTAGAAAGTTATAAGTCATGGAAGTTGCAAAAACCTCAGTCTCAATATTTCATTTATTACCTTAATTATGCTTCAAGTAATTGCAATTTATTCAGATTTCACTTCTGAATATAGCTTCCAAGCATTGAGCAATACCTGACAATTTATTTAATTTTTAACTTTAAGAATTGTTAAGAAGTTAAAAAGAATAATTCAACTTGGGAGAGATATCAATTAACTATTAAACTTTAGATTGTTGTTTTGCATTATTTTCTTAAAATATAAATTTATTTTTATGAGAATTGTTACCTGATTCTCATCACATTCTACCTATTCTTACATGACATTATGCTTTCTTTGCAAGATAGTGTAGTAAAATATCACTCTAAATTCCCCGCATATATATCGAACATGTACTGCTTTGACACATATAAAGCAATACAGAAAAAATGCATTGCAGATTATAATTTCCTATAAAAATTCTCAACATTTGGCAGAATTTGACAAATTTTATATAAAAATTGAAAAGTAAAATAAGAAATTAACATTTATTGTTTGCAAAGTTTAAAAAGACTGAAATACACAAAAACTGTATTCTCTAATAATCATTTCAAAAAATTAAGAAAGCATTTTATTCTAAACAAAAATATCAAAACAGATGACATTCAAATTAAAAAGCTTTCCATCAGAACAAAAAGAGATGACATAGAAAAATCAAAATATTTTGATAATGTAATAATGTTTCCTAAAATATAATCAAAAATATTAAAAAAAGAAAAATAAATATACAATCTAATTATATATAGAACATTTAATTTTAACAAAAAATAAAAAGTTACATCATATATAGATAATTCCAATAAAAATGTTAAAACATAAATAAAATTTATAAGCAAATAAAAAGATTTTGAAAATTAAAAACTGATTTTTAAGTACAAAGACTGATAAATACTTAAGGTTTGTATACAATGTGTTCTAAAATTTTGATAATCATAATCACTAGAAATTATAATTATTCAGCAAAACATGGAAGTATCACTCTCACATAATAAGTATAAAGACACAATAAGGCATAACACATTGTGTAAAGAAAAGCACTTTATAATAAAAGATTATAATGAATGACTTACATAACAATGAAATCACAGTAGGTGTTTGACATTGCTTCTATTGTTGTGGAATCATGAAAAAACTTCATGTGATATAAATTGTTTAATATATCTTTAAGAACTTTGCATTTCAGATAATTATGGCAACAATGGAGATCCATACTACCAAAACCATTCCAGAACTTATGGTCACATTAAACACAAAGCTCTTCAGCTCTTCTTGGTATCTCAAAGAAAACACTCAAAAAAAGATAAATTAATTGATCAGGGAGATCAAACAATGATATCATCACATTTAATGTAACTATTTGCAAATGTCTTGTTTGATTGATCATGTGCACATTTGGTGAAACCAGCTCATCAGGTGAAACCACATTTCACAAATCTGTCATATTTTCCTGTATGCAATTTGTGAATTATGTATTAAAAAGTTTCATATTTCATTGTGCACATTATACACCATAATGGATAACATGGTGAAAAAATTCTCCATTAGAAAAGCTTATAGTACAGTTTTGAAAGAAATAGCATTTACATTTTGTAAAATAAATGACAAGTGGCACCACAATTTGGATAAAATATTTCAGCTAACTCAGTTTTTCCAAATTATGTCCAAGAACAAAGTTGATTCTTTGGAAAGATATTACAGTTACTATAGCTATTACCATTTTATCTTTACCTTTTTGTGTGTGTGTCTTTAAAACATTTATGCTCATATTTCATAATGTAGAAGTGAAAGCATCTATAAATTACAGATTTTACAATTAAAGTTACAGAAAAGGCAATAAAAAATTGAAACATATGTGCTAATGAAAGGTGAACACAAAGCATGTGCAGTATAAAATAAAAATATATTTAATGCACAATTTTAAAATAAAACATATTCAATTAAATGTTTATGAAAAAATACCTTTTATTTTATATATAGCTTTGCTTTAAAAGTTATTAAAAACAAGCAACGAAAAGTTTTGCTAAAATTTTCTCAAGAATATCACTTTTGTCAATTGATTGAAAGCTTACATCTCAGATTTATCACACTTGGTGATGAGATGAGTACAAATAGTATCCAATCAGATTTTTCTTATGTTTATTTCTGAACAATTTATTATACTTTAACCATATTAGATATTTTTTATTTTGTGACATCAGCAGAGTATATTTTTGAATATTCACAGAAAACTTGCTGCAGATTATATGGCACTGCAAATTATGTAACACTTTTTCATTTTTACACAAAAAAATCCCATCGGATAATATACGAGAAAATACAATAATTTAAAAATATATTAACAAATAAAAAATATTTGGATAAATACATCAGTTTGAGTTATTGTCCTCAGTGACCTAGGAAAACAAAAGCCTAATTTCTAAATAAAAAACCTTAAATCATGGATTTTTTTTTTGTATACAAAATTATCAATTATGAATAAAAAGAGCCAGTAATTTTTATACACCTGCTAAATTCATTTCCAACAGAAATCTAGACTGACTTCTATTAACAAGCAACTTAATTATTTTATTAAGAAAGAATGCATTATTTACAGGGAAGCAAAACATTTTTAACTTTCATTAACCAAAAAGTCTAGAAATTTCTTTTCTTACAAGTTTAATGATTTTCTGAGATGATTTTTAGTACTTTATTCATTTTTAGTTATTCATTTATTTTAAAAAGGTAGACTATAATCCAGAAAAATAATGGAATTTGAGAAATCAATTTAACATAAAATTTTTTAATTACTTTAATAGATGAACAATTTATTATACACTTTTATATACTTGCACTTTAAGAAAAAATTAGAAAACTTGTTTTAATTTTCATTAATTTTATCCATTAATTATTTTTTAACTTAAGCTTAATAATTTAATTTCTGTATCTATTAATAAAACTTGTCATAAAAATAATGGAAGAAAGTCAAAAATAAATAAATAAATAAAAAGAAAGAAAAGGAAAAAAAAACACTGGAAACTTGAAACAAAAACATAAATATCCATTTCATTTATTTATATTTAATAAGTTTTTATAATTTCAAAATATGATGCATTGCTTAAATATATACAGCATTTTTATTTTGTAACAGCATGCAAATTAAACTCACAAACAAACAAACTTTAAAACAAATAATCCTAATTAATATTACCGTCCCAAAATCTGTGCAACAAGATTACAACCATAAGAATCCATATGGCATGGAGTATTAGCTCCTTTACTTCCCAACCAAAATGTACTATCTTTTCCAGTCAATTCAGGGTAACCAAAAGAACTCCAATTTATATCCTGTCTTCATATACAAAAATGTCATTTAAGAGGCGAATAATAAAATTATATAGAATTACATTGAAATTCAACAAAAAAGAAAATCCTGATTAATTATTCAATGTAAAAATAATAATTTTCATTAGTTCTCTATTAGTAAAGTATAGATCTTACTTGAATTTTTTTTTAATTTTTACTTAAAATAAAAAGTATTCAAGGTTAATAAAATTTCTAAATAACATTAAAATCTTTCATAAGATAAATATTATCTCTATACATGTGCTTGAGATTTAATCTCTCTTTAATATTTGGCAGCACATTCAAAAGAATTTTGCATTAGTATTTTCCCCTGTTTTGAGGTGCGCATTAAGAATGATTTGGGATGAATTATAATACTAAGTACAAAATTATGCTTTCCCGTAACCATAATTAAGATTTTGACTAAATTTTTTCCTCCAAACTTAAGTGTTTATCATGAATAAGTTATAAACCTTTGATAATAAAGATTTTATTTGCAGTCTTCAAGATCAGTTACTTTATGATTTGAACCACCACAACTTTAAGCACAATAATATAAAATTATATTTCTATAGTTTGAAATAGAGAAATTTGTTTTCATTCATAAGAAATAAATAAAGTTAAAATACATAAAAGTGAATTTACTTTAGTCACAAATAAAATATTATTTAAACTTAATGACTATAATAAGTAATCTTTGTAAATTACAAGAGTAGCCTTCATATAAATCATGTCAAATTTCATATGAATTTATACATCAAAGTTCATAAGTAACATATTCAGCATATTAATGTAGTCTTCTGTATATTAATATTCTGTACTTTTTGATGAATTATTACACAAAGAAATTTGTGAAAATATCCATAATGTATATTAACAATTTTTATCAATTTCTCAAAAATCTTTTCTGATTTAAACATTTCTTGTCGCTTTATATTTTCATTTACTCTTTCAAAAATTCCAAAAAGAATATATGGTATACAATTACTTATACATATCTACATACACATATTGGCAACTTCAGTAAAATATGAATAAAATATAAAATCAGCAAAAATCTGGCTAAATCAAAGCAAAATTCACACATGAACTTATTATTTGTCATTGATACTTTTTATAAATGCAAAAATTGCTACTTTAAAAATTATCAAGATGGAGAATTTCAAATTAAAATAGTTATTGACTGTTTCATGCAACTTGCTCTAAATGCATGCAATGTTTCACTATTAGCTAAAAAAAAGGGGGGGCCTTCTCTGCCCTTGAGATCAGTAGCTTGAATGAAACAGTCTTAATGTTTGCAAAATGAGATATATACCGGTGTCAAAGACAGTTATCAATCTTTAATTTTTTTAAACTGAACATTACAAATTTGAGTATGATACCTTGTCTTAAATGAGAATAACCACGGTAGCTTGGATATTGAGATCAAATGACAAACAATTGTGGCTAAGCAGTTTATTAATGAATTAAGAAATTTCCTACATTAACAAATAGTAAAAATGAAAGCTAAAATAATAAAACCATATCTAGAAATATACTCACATATGGTTCCAAAACTTGGCTTGTGAAGAAATCACAGAAAAATTGTTTTGCTATCTTTGAAAGAAAGGTGTTAAAGAAGATTATAGGTATATATGTTGATAGTGTATACCAACAGAGAGACAACAATGAGTTGTACAAAGGCTGATATAATTAAATACATAAAAATTAACCATATAAAATTAGCTGACCACATCTATTATATGAATCTCTCCACCATATCATTCAGGATTTTCATGTGCAGGCCAATAACAAGCAAAGTAAGAGAAAATCCAGATTAAGGTGGGAAGACTGTGTAAAATAATACAGGGATCCAACTGGAGTTCCCTAGCAAAGAAAAGAACAGAATGGAAGAAACTTCTGAAGAAGGCCATGGCACACAATGTGCTGTTGTGTATTTATTCATTAGTATAATCAATGATTAGATGCTTTTTAAGGGACTAGATTGAAAATAAATATTTTGATACATTAGTTCCTTTACCTACATCATATTTATCATCTTTAAAGTTAAGTATCCTTTTAGGGATGATTGAATGAAAAAAAAAATAAACCTATCTTGTCTGAACTGAAAACATGTACAAAGTCACAATCGAAAAGAAATTATTTCAATTTTCCTTCCCGTTTGATTTCTAAAATTTTATTCCATTCAAACCAACATTCTACTTTCACCAATATTTTCTTGAGATTTTAAATCTTTCAAAAGTATGTATTATCTTTGGAACTTCATATTTTTTGACACTGTTTTATTTAACACTTTTTACCCTGTTTCTTTTCAAATTTTTTTTTCATTTTGATTGATAAACACTTTTATTTTCCAAACTATAGAATGACTAAAATGATTTTAAATCTCTTTCATTCCTTTCAAATTCTGAAATTTATTCATAGTTCTACTTGCACTATTTAATAGATTAAATTATGTCTGGTCTTAAGTTTTGGCAGATACTACTTTCATATTTAATAAAGCCCTGAACTAAAACACAATTCTTTCTAAAATATTGAAATATCAGTAAAAATTAATTAACTTATAAAGAACTAAATCAATTCAGAAAAAAAATATCACTTTATTAAAATTGAAAATCAAAATTAAGGTATATATAAAATTGAGATGAGAAAGTTTCACAAAATAGAAGTCTCTATTTTCAGATAAAAATCTACCATAATACATGTTACTTTAAGAAATTATGCACACTAAACTACAATATCGTTATAAAATATACACTATTACATACCTTCATAATTTTAGAATCATCATTAAATATAAACTTCATATGGTTATAGCTGGAGTATGCCCAGTAATTTTCTCTTTTAAATTTGGAAAATGGATTAGAAGATGATATTTCAGTTGTGCTCAATTGCCATATAATAAATTGTGAAATTGTGGCTTCTATGTAAGTTGCATTTCTCTCCCATGCAATATCTATAACAAATATTCAAAACTTAATATATTACTTTAGATACTGAAACCGAATAATATAAGGCAGAAGTAAAAATCTTATATTTTTTTGTTCAATACTCCAATAAACTTAAAATTATTAATGGAAAGCATATTTAATGTGCTGAACCATTTACATTATTTATATGAAAACTAAGGGGAAAGCATAATATAGAAAATTAAAGAAATATTATCAAAAATGATAACATTCATTTGATAATTCAATATTTACGCATTGGAACCATATTGCTTTTGAAGAATCAAGTTAAAATATAAAATAAAAAAATTGCAATTTAAAAAAAAAAGAAAGAAAAAAATAAGATTACCGAATCAATATAGTTACTTTATATATAAACATCTTAATATTTAGCAAAATAATATATTAATTTTAATTATCAATTAAAATGTGTAGATTAATTTCATAATCAAATAAAAGTTTTTTAATTTTTTTTTTCTTTTATTAGAAAATTAATTTGCAATTTTTATCCATGTAATATTTTCAATATACAGATAGGCTATTTTTAGCATAATCATAAAAAACTGTAAAATGTTAATTTGGTAAATTATTTAATAAATATTACGCTAATTACTGAATATTTTTATTTAGTATATACAAAAACAAAATTATTGAGAATTTTAAGTATAAATAATAATTTGGAAAACATGGTTACATGTGTTTTTATGTTTTTGGTAATTTTTAAAATGTTTTAAAAATATAAAGAAGAATGCAATGTTTAATATAATATATATGATTAGAAGTAGTCATAAAAATAAAGGAAATACCTGTGTATAAGTGATATTTTAAAATGTGCTTTGTAAACATTAAAATATATTAGCTAGCAACTATGGTAGCTAATATATGTTGGTTTTTATAAATAGATTTTATATATTCTGATAGTATGTGGTAGCTTTATTTAAGTTCAAAGGCATAAAATGTTGAACCCCTCAGATTTTCCAAGGCAAAACTGGGAGAGCCTATCAAGCTGGAGCAAGTTTGAACAAACATCCCAACTTTTAGGCATTTCTAGAGGTGTGGTGTCTATAGTCATGAAAGTATGCACAGTCCTGCATGAACTACTCAGCAAAGCAAAATAGTGAACAAAAACAGCTTATTGAAAGAGACTAACGGGTATTGAAGCAGTTTGTAATGTCTAAAAAGAAGCAACTGCAGCAAAAAAGAACACAGAACTTAATCAGCATTTGGATTCTCCAATGTCAATATTTATAATTAGAAAGCACATTCATAAACAAAATATTTACAGCAGATCAATAATTCCCAAACCATTTCTCAGGATAATTAATACTAAATATTGTCTATAATCATGCTACAATCACAAAACATGGTTTATTAACAAGTGAAAAAAGTAACAAGACTAATGAATTGTTTTTCATATGTTTCTTTGGAATATGATGAATGCAGTTTAGAGGACACCAGCAGATGAGTATAATTGTGATTGTCTCCTAACAGTGAAGCAAAGAGGTAGATCTACCATATGCCAAAACAGATCATGTTTTACAACAGGAACAATTGTACCCTGAATGGAATAATCACTGAGGACAAGTATAGAGAAACTTTTATTGATCACATTCATTCATCATCTAAGGAAAGGACAAGAAACACAGAGAAAGTACATCCATGCCCGAGCCAGGATTTGAACCCAGGTCCTCCCCATACGTATTCAGGTACGGTAACCACTAGACAGGGTAGGTGGTGATTTAGCTATTATAATTTATGCTAGAGCATTCAATACAAAATCTACATATTCTCAACCACCATCTCTCAAAGAATTTTCACAATATCTAAACAAAGAATGGTGCACTATTTCACTAAACACTATTCAGCACTTGCATGATTTCATTCTTAGGGGAATTCAAGCTGAATAACCTCCCATGAAGGTCCTACACAATATTAATAAAGGATTCTTTATAAATTTATAAGATGTTTCTATTATTTTTTCAAACATCTGAACATTATATATATATTTGAAAATTTAAAAATTTTATCACACACATATATATATTGATGGCAGATTATCAGGTTCAGACAAGATTCCTGGGAGAAATAGAATCTATTTCTAAAGAAGTTAGACATCAGACTCCTTAGAAAGGATGGACTAATATTAGTCAGAACCTTAAAGGATGAGGATGACAATTACGCTAGCTCTAGACATGACCAGAACCCACTTTCCAGATTCAAGAGTTCAAATTAAGTGTTATAACACCTTTATAAGTATCCAACAGCAACTTCAACTTTTATACCTATGCAACAATTAGTAATTTTCAAAAAACACTATGATCCTTAAGCATCACTTGTAATCAATCACAGAAAGAGGTCCATTTTTATCTAGAGGATAATTTTTTAATGCAATCTATTGCCAAAATATTTTCAATTACTTAGTAAGAATGACAAATCCTTTTATGCATAATTAAAAAATAAGGACTCATTTATAATCTGCATTTCTGAAATATTATTATATTTTGATAGAGAAATTAATAGTAAAAATAGTACAAAATGATAAAAGATAAGCTTCAAGCACTATTTCTAATTTAAAATCTAAGTCATATAGTAATTCTAAAGTGTTTTATAAGAGTTAGATTGTTTGGCACTCAATAATTATTTTTTGTAGAGAATGATTAATTAAATCAGGATCTATATCTTACAGATATTTTATTAATAAAATAATTACATAGTATGGTGTATATTATAGGGGGAAATGCAAGTGAATCTATAAAAAAAATCCTTTTTAAAAAAAAACATTTAGAAAAAGTTATACATTGTATGTCTAAAGAATTCTTTTTGGATAAATTTGGGCTTAGATGTCAACAATAAACCTAACAATTCAAAAAATTATACATATAAATTCAATACTAATCTATATTGTTTTTCGTTTTTTTACTTTTCAACCGCATATTCAATTGTATATAAATAAGCCCTGTACTTGGACCTAAGAAGCATAAGGAATATAAATATATACTTTTATAACTATTATATCACTAGTTTCAGGCACTGATTTTAAACCTCCTTTGCATCACTTTTATCAATGAAGTGTTAAAATTAAACATACTATTTATTGCAGCAGCCTTGAAAACAATAACTCAATATTAATATATATGTGATTTCATCATTTCATTTTCCATTTCAGTCAGGTTTTTTATTGGTTTCTCTTTTTATATTTTCATATTAATAAACATTAAATTAGGATTTAAATGGCCTCAAAAATATATTATTTATCTTTAATAGCATACAGCTTTAAAAACTATGAAATACATAAACATTACTATTACTATTGGCTGAATTGTGCATATATTTTAATCCCTCTTGGAGCATTTCATATGTAAAAAAGTTCACAACAGGTACATAGTGAATCTAATAATAGCTATCAAATATATTGTCCCACTTTTTTTTTCTTGTAAAAAAGATAGCAAAATAAAAAATTTGTTTGCATTACGTAAAGTATGCCTAAGTCAGATTTTGTCTTTACTATCAATAAGTTATTGATATTAGTTTTTTTATTTCCCAATAACTTAAAAGATATTTGAAATATACTAAAAAAATAACAAGAATTTTTTTTTATTATATATCAGATTAAAGATTTAAGATAATAATTTCTAAAAAAATAATAAGAGTATGGAGAAAACATAATATCGAAATGATTCCTGTTGCTTTTGTATTATGATAATTTTTAATAATTATGAAAGGTTGAATCAACTTAGTCAAGCCCGAGGCCCAAACCTCAGACCTGCGTGTCTTAGAAACATGAAGTGTCGCCACTATATCACTAGACTTCAAATTATACTGCTGCCATCACAAAATATTATTTCACTATAATCTATAATAGTCTTAATATAATTTATTATTGTTTAGCAATTATTTATTAAATATTACCACTAATAAAATTTGGAACAATTCTAAAATCCACCAAAACATCTCCATAATTTTTTGCAAGACAGTCAACATTTTGAAGTACTTCTTTCCAAACATTATTCTGATTTTTAAAAACAATTGGGGATTTTATATGACATTCTAAAGCTTCCTTCAAAGCACTTGCTGAAGGAAATTCTTTTGAACAGGACTGCATCTAGAATATTAAAAATTTTATATTTAAGAAAAAAACATTTCATTGAAGACAAATATGAATCATCAAAATAAAAATTTAGAATTTCAAACAGGTATGCACATACACACACTTCAATTTCTCACACAAAACATGCTCAATGTAATATTAAACTTAAATTAAGTTGAAATTATACATTGTTTTTTTAAAACACAACCTATTTACAACAATTTACATATACTTCATTTTTTACAATACATAGAAATTAATTGTTGGTTTAAGAACTCAAATGTCAACAAATTAAAATTAAATTAAACATATATACATTCTTAATTCCAATGTTAATATTATTCACAGTAAATTCAACTATTTTTATTGGTTTCATAATACAATAAGAGATAATTGAACAGTAAAATATATTTAATTCAAATGAAAATATGTTAAGCCCAATCCCAAAATGATAGATTTTCACAAAAGTTTGGGGTATTTTTAAACATTAATAATAAATAAGTTTGGGGTTTTGATTACCTGCAATGCCATTGAAATATTAAAAATTTTACATTTGTAAAATATTAAACAGAAATAATTTAAAAAATTTAATGAATAATTATCTAGTTATTATTTTAATGATACATACGAAAATATTATAACTTGATTATGATAATTTTAATAACTTGAACAAAAGCATTCTACCAATTTTAGTCAATTGCATAGATTAATCATCTAGGAATTTTTTAATTCATATGTACACAATGATGAATTTCAAAACAATATAATAATTTGTGAAGAATAAAATGTATAAATTACTGTTTTTGACAAATAGAACTTATTGTTAATAATGTAAATTGAGGAAATAATAGAAACAAAAATAATCAAAAAGCAAATTTACAGTTTTCAAAATACTCTCTTTTCGACTATTTTTTATAATTATTTAATAAATTAAAATTATTTATTGAAAAATCCAAACTTTATTTCATCATGAAACGATAGCACCGTTTAATGATCATGAAGTTTTTTTTTTTATTCACTCGACATACTATAAAAAAATTATATAAAAAAATAATTATAAAAAAATATATATCAACATACTTTAAAAAAAACTATAAAAAAATTAAAATCAACATACTTTTTATAAAGTTGTCAAAAAAATTAAAATTAAGAAATATGTACCATATACAAAAGATATTCTTAAAATGGGGATATTCTTATACGGGTGTACGCGCGGAAATATCGCCAATCCTATTGCTAACTAGCCAAGTATGGAACGTGTACAGTTGATAAAACTAGTTTCAAGTAAATGCAACTCGTTTCCACCAATGAAGGAAGGTGGAGTCGATCTACTAGTGGTTTAGTGCTTGAAGTAGGTACCCCATGAGCCCTTGTCTTCCTAAACATTACCATTACACCCACTGACCAATATAATAGACCAACGACATAAAAAAATGACACATCAACTTGTTAGATCAAATATAATATATCCATTATACCACTAAATGCCCTATTTATTTATGCGTTACTATTATCTTTAAAAAGTGACTCAGTGAAATAGGATATTTGGTTTGTAAATGAAACAAAAATTCAGTTTAATTTGTGTTTTATGTTATTATTTTCTTTGTAAAGAAATACAAATTTAGATTACTATATCATTCATTAAAAATAATGAAAAATTGAAAAGTTTATTGTAGTTGGTGTATTGTCTTAAGACTTTTTTCAAAAAAGTTCTTCCAGAATCTAAATTTAAATCGTTCTTGCATGTAACTTTAAGAAATGCTATAATTAGATAATTATTTAATGACATAACACAATTATTGATCATAAGAAATTATTTGGAGGGATATTTAGTCTTCAATGAAAAATCAATTACAATAGAATGCAATTACATAACAAAATTTTATTATGTAATTGCATTTTATTGTGATTGATTTTTGATAACTTTAACTACGAATAATAGAATTTAAAGTTAGAATAACAAAAAATTTAATATTAAAATTGTTTTCCATAAAAATCATTAGAATAATTGAATTGCAATGTAAAACATAAACATATAATTGATTCAAGTAAATTAATTTTAATATTATAACTACACTTATATAAAAATATATTAAAAGATAATTGAATAGGATTTGATTTCCTATTAAAATATAATGAACTTTGAATTTATTAATCTAAATTAATTTGAAATTTAATTTCTAAAATTACAGTAAATGGTAAAATGTATTAAAATAATTATCATGTATGAAATTTAAAATAAATAATCAGACTTAAATATCAAAATTTAAATACAACAATTCAATGATACTGGTAATTGATGCAGTGAATTTTCTAAAATATAAATGGTACATTATTCACAAGAACGTAAGTAAAATTGGTTCCATTCTGTCCATACATTTTGCCATACACAATGTCACATTTTGTATTTCCCTTATCTTTTTTTATTATAATCAGGCAAATTAATAATCAATATATTTACCATATATAAATTCAATAGTTTCACATTACTTTCAGTTTCATTTAATTAATTTTAAGAGATTTTTATTCCCACCGGGATCAATGCATTTCTCATTACAATAATGGCTAAACGCATCGGTCGCATCATCTTGCAGTAATTTAAATTACTGTGTGCGGTTGTTTTCGGTAAGATGTAAGTATCAATATTGGTCTGTGATTACACCTATACATATTGTTTACTAGTAAACTGTGTTGTTAAATTTGTTGTTATTTTGAATTTTCTAACTTTAAATAATCATGGCTGCTAGGTGTATTTAAAATTGTACAAAGAGATCTTCAAAAAAAAAAAAAAAAAATTCCTGAACTAACTTTTCATAAATAATTCTATTGATCTAAAAAACTGTTTTTTTCTTTTTACAGATTCAATTAAAGGCATCCAATCCTGTTACACATGCATCAAATATTTACTTTTTTTATTTTTCCTAAGAGAAGTCGTGAAAGAAATAAAATGTGAATTTATTACAGAATATATCATTTGAAATGGATGTTTAGTTTATTAATTTACTTTTGTATTATTTAGTTTCCTGTAAAAGTAAGGAAAGCAGTTTGGGTGAAAGTAATCAGAAGAAAAGATTGGACGTCAAAGGCTCCACCTATTCTACAAACAATCACATTTTCCCCTGATATCAATGGCTCCGCCTATAAAGTCATCATCACCCAGAACAATGGCAACATTGTCTCAATAGCTGGGTCACCATGAAACATATTATTGTAATTGCTTAAAAAGACCATGTGTTAAACAAATGAAAAAGGTCAAAAGAGATAGTGTATATATGATATCAGGCATGCAAAACACGATTATAGTTCCCTGGAATACTTATACCACATATCGCCCCTACAATAACTGAACAATACGTTGTTAATATTATGGTTAATACATCAATGTCTCCCATGCGAGGAAATATAATTCATACAATGCCGAGGCATGCTAAGAATCACATTGTCGAACTGTACTTGGGGCAGAAAACTCACTCAACAAGCAATGCTTTTCGAAAAGTCTACTATAGATATAGGAGGTGGATAATAATTCGTTGGCCAAGCATGTCCCGCACCCGGCCATTCAAGTCCGGTGAAAAGCTGGTCATTTCTTACCTGTAATATTCTCCGATTAAAGGCAGTCGTTTATGATGTTCGAACGATGAGGACGGGCGTTTTTATACATAAACACAAATACTGTGCTTACACAACTTTTAAATAAACGGATATCTTTGTTTTAGAATAATGCTTGATAAATTCAGTCTGTCAAGGTTCCGATATGAGATCTGTGCTGGAAACCAATACAATGCTTTCCCAAAGGAGTACTCCAGCATAACCGCAACGTTGACATTCAATGATGCTGTCTTTCTGGTACTAGGTACCTGAAGTTCGCTATTTGAACGTCTAATGTGAATCTAACTGCAACGATTCTTCAAAAAACGTAAAGCAAGCCCTTTGTGATAGTTCCATATTGCATTCATTCCATTCCAATTAAACCTTTGGTGACAGTGAGTTGTCGTGAGTGGAACACATGACAGGCCAGCAAGAATATAGATCATACTGTTGCAAATGTCTGTACACGGTTTGCTTTGAAATGGTTGCACTCGTTGCTGTATTCTGTCTTTTTTATTTATCCATCATCTTGGAATTGCTGCCACAGCCTAGAGATGACACTTTGAGTTCCTTGGCTATACTACCATCTTCGTACATCCGCATTTCAGGCGTTCGATAATTCTACCATGTAAAACACCATCCGCATGTGTCCTCTGTGTTATACCTATGTGGACAGGGCACTAAGCGCAATACATGAGCGATTGTAAACGCGCTTCCTTCTTTGTCACAAGTCCTTATATCCTCGTTCGTGCTCTCTTCATTGTGCCGTACGCTCAGCGTTGTCAAGTGCTTTCCTGTAATTTGCATTGCTCGTCTATGTGATGATATTTCCACAGGAAGTAATTTTCCTTTTACGTTCGATTTCCATATTTCTGGATTATTTTAAATTAATGAACATGTGTCTGTGTTGAACATGAAAGAAAAGTTCATAAATTTTGAACTATAACACATATGATAATTTAAGACGGTATAAAAATGAATGATTAAGTTAATAATAATTGATTAATTAGGAAAGCATTAATAATAGTTTTTTGAAAAATTACTTTTTATATATGGGTTGCTTAATAGTTCAAATGAAATTAAAAATAAAACTTAACAAATATCGCAACTACACCAATCTGCAGTAATATAAAAAATATCTGTGCATAATCAATGAAAATTTTATTGTTATTGAAAATTATTGCATTGTAGAAAATTTCTACATATTTCATTCTAAATAAAGGGTATTTTATTTCCATTTCTTTATATTGTATGTATTATTAAACATCATGTTCAACTTTACAAATGCTTTTATGTTTAGGAAATACATTATAACAGGAGTTACATTATAAGAGGAAAATGAGAAAAAAATAATTATGTATATTTAAACATTAAATTAATATCCTCAAGCTTTTTTAATTTGAAAGGTATTACATTTTTAACATTTTCTAGTAGTAGAAAAACATGCATTCATTACAGTTTGTGATGTCTCTTTAAACTTTCAGGAAAATGTGTGTGTGCGTGCGTATGTGCGCGCTTGAATGAGGACTCAGTTATTTTAATGTAAGCAGAATTAATAAAAGAAAATATTTTAAGGAAGGATTGTTCTGAATAATCATTAAAAAGTAACATTTCATAACTGAATAGAGATGTCTTTAAACAAGTACATTAAGAGCTACACAATTAGTATTTATTATTATTTTGTGCATTGAGAATCAATTTAGATGAATTCTCCCTACCTAGTTAATAATAATGAAGAAATGCTGAAATATTCTAAAGTAGTCTTACACTAATGTTGAATACATAACTTATTTTTAACAAAATATATTTTCTTAAATATTCATCTCAACCTAAAAATTACGTTATTCAATGAGTGAGTGTCTTATGCAATATAAATAAGTAATATCAAGTATTATTTCTTCAATATATCGTTAAGTCTGATATATGTAACATTCAATTATAAAAAATAATTCTAGAATTAGACAAGTATTAATTGGAAGTTTAAAATAATGCTGAAATGGGCTCATTAAGATAAGTTTCCAATTTATTTTTAGGGCAAATTGATGCAGTTGTAATTATATTACATTAGTTAACTGACATTTTTACATACAAAACATTTACTTACATTTTAACGTGCTCATAATGTAACACATCTGCATTTAGAGATAAACAAGGTAAGAAAACAATTATATATATATATATATATATATATATATATATATATATTCAAAAAACTTCATAGTAGTTTAAGGATATTTTTAGTTATTTTGCCAGTGGAATAAATAACTTCCATTTTTTTTTTTTTTTTTAAAGTATATTGAGTTTAATATAAGCAAAATTACATTTTTATTTATACTTCTTGAGAAAGTATCCACTTTTTATTTATACTTCCTTACAAAATATTTTATTTAATTCTTCTTCAATATCATACTAAATCAAACTTTAATGAGTTTTAATTATACATAAAAAAGTAAATATTTTTTCTACATTTCTACTTACTTAATTTTTTTACTAAATATTTTTTTATTTTCAGTAAATAATATCTATATCTATATCTATATATATACATATGTATGTATAATTATTCAGTGAAATTCATATTGCACTAAAATTATAAGAAAGAAAAATATTGTTTCTGTATTCAATATTTCCTTCTTATTATAAATGGAAAGATTATAACCGAATAGCAACAACATGTATGCGCGGATTGTGGGAATAGCATGGGTAGTAAACTTTGTCACTCTGAATGAGGACAATAAAAACAAAATTTACATTTTTAATGATTCTTATTATAACATTTAAAATTTTTATAATATTCAAATGTTTATCTGGAAGTCCATAAGTGAACAACAGGTCTTCTAAAATTTCTTTGTAGAATTAGATAATATTAATAATTAACAAAAAATACGAAATAGTACTTAACTGTCAATTTAA
Organism: Latrodectus geometricus; assembly: GCA_026290005.1. Taxonomy (NCBI): domain Eukaryota; kingdom Metazoa; phylum Arthropoda; class Arachnida; order Araneae; family Theridiidae; genus Latrodectus; species Latrodectus geometricus. Next base: position 845 of record JAPDSC010051868.1, on the reverse strand, counting down.
ATTATAATATTTTAGAAATAGCAAGTGATTTCGGTACTCCTTTACCTCCTCGGATGTACAATTTAAATTAAAATTATGCTTGTCAAAATAGTGTCCCTAATATGAAAGTATTGCTTGTTTTGGGAGACAGACTCGGAGTGATCTCGTCTGCTAACTGTTCTATACTGGTGCGTATGATTTTTTGGTTTTGGAGCCACTCCTGATAGGTTCATTTTTCCATGTTTCCACTAATCATTCCGTTGCATCATCATCACTAAAATGGTAACAGTCGTGTGAAGAAATACTTGAGATTCAACAAGAGAAAGCAGAATATAAGTTCTATTATTGCTTTATTTTTCGCTGAAATACACCTTTGAACAACCAGGAACGCAATTTTGAAAAACCATTGTTTATATGTTATTTTTCAGTGATGTCGCACAATCATTCTAATTTTGTTAATAACAGTCAATTAAAACATTTCTCCAAAAAAGCAAATATATATATTTGTTGGTTAGGGTGTGGTTCTCATTACAGGAGGATAGTGAGTTCGAATCCCGGCTTAGCCGAAGAGCTGAGGCATGTAAATTATGTCGGGTCTCAATGTCCTCCATGTTCCCATTCTAAATTAATACCTCTGGAGATAATTGGAGCCAGGCTATGGGTCTGGCTTCAATCTTTAAATTAAAAGACCTAGATGGTCCTGCCATCTATGAGCCAAAGTCGTATTTTATATGAGGGTGCTCTATTCAACAATGGAAGACCCTCTGATTTCATTCACCCAGTTCCTGATGGGTGGATGTCGTAAAGTGTCATGAGTAACAACAACAGTCGGTTTCTAAAATATACAAAAAAAAAAAAAAAAAAAA
>JAPDSC010051865.1:0-37242 GCA_026290005.1 Latrodectus geometricus | reverse complement strand
ATTAATGATAATAATCCAGACATCATCCTGTTGCAGGAGACGCATCTCACAAATCAGATGCAATTTAAAATACCGAATTGCATAATCTACAGAAATGATCACAGGAAAAAACAAGGAGGAACAGCTGTGCTGATAAAAGCCAGCATCAATCATTCCCACATCCCCACCCCCAAACACTACTTTGGAAGACCCACGATCGTCATGCTCCATCAACCAAACAATGACAACACTGCAGTTGTCTCACTACCTCCCCCCACACAAAAGCAATCTGGTCAATCTTGACCTGGAAAATCTAACGTCAATAACTTATAAAATGATCATAGGTGGCGATTTAAACGCCAAGCATAGGAGCTGGAACTGTGCGTATGACAAACATCACAGACGCACCTTAAAAACATTTATTGACAACACCTATTTCACTCTCCATATCCCCAACAAACCCACCCACTATGGTTCCGTTAATGGAAGCTTCATTGACCCTCTCCTTGACAAAGTATTCCCTCTCCTTCAAATATCATTACCGTTGAGGAACTGCCATCGGATCATTATCCGTTCCTGGCCACTTACGGGAACCAAGTCATTACCGAATCCACAGCTATGCCCAGGAAAATCAACTGGAAAAGTTTTAGACAACACATAATTAACAATATACCTTTTTCTACCTTCAACCCTGCCTCCAATAGCAAGATCTTAGAACATAAAGTTAATCCTCTAACAAGTACCATCCAATTTGCAATCAATGAATCTGAAATTAAAAGCAAAACCGCTAACACCTCCTACCTCCCTTACTCACTCTCTAAACTAATTAAAGAACGCAACAGACTCCGCAAATTCTACAATAGATACAAAATTCCAACAATAAAAACTCAGATAAATAAAGTTAAAAAAACTTATCACCAGGCAAATTGCGGAACACAACTATCGTTCCTGGAACGATTATCTTATTAACATCAATGTAGAAGACGGCCCATTTTGGCGAGCTGCCAACAGGTTCAAAAATAAAGATCAAACTATGTCACCGCTCGCAGATGGTCCAAAAACTATCACCTCGAACAAGGAGAAAACTGAAATACTAGCCTCTGCATTCGAACTTCAGTTCCGAACCAACGACTATGCTAAACCTGCTATTGACCGTATAATTCACTAATCAATCATTAACTACTTTGGCCCCCCTAACAAGTACCCCCACCCCTAGCTAATTTCAGCTGCAGAGGTGGAAAAAGTTATTATGGAACTCATACCAAAGAAAAGCCCCGGAATTGATAACATCTCAAACAAACACATGAAGCAACTTCCGGTCCTATTAGCAGACATAATTAATGATATAATTAGACTAGGTCATTTCCCACAAAGCTGGAAGAAAGCAACAGTAGTTCCGATCAGAAAGCAGGGTAAAAATCCTAAAATACCTACAAACTGCAGGCCCATCTCTCTGCTCCCTACCATAGGAAAAATAGCAGAGAAATTCATCTTAAAACAATTATTAGAATACGAAGAATTTAACTCAACTATCATTCCCCACCAGTTTGGGTTCAGGAGACAACTATCAACAGAGCATCAATTGTTAAGAGTAGTAGAGGAAATTTCAAAAAATATTGCTGTCAAAAACTTCACGGGCGGAGTGTTTCTAGATATCGAAAAGGCTTTTGATAAGGTGTGGCACGAAGGTCTTATTTATAGAATGATAAAGTATAACTTAATCATTCAATTAATCACCCCCTCACCTAATCAGGCTCATTCGAAACTACCTATCTAATAGAACATTTGCTGTGAGGATAAACTCCACCCACTCATCAGAAAGGCCCATTTTGGCAGGCATCCCCCAAGGATCACTGCTGGGTCCCTTCTTATTTAATCTGTACATTAATGATATTCCTCAAGACCCACGAACCATGCTCTGCCTCTTTGCAGATGACACTGCCGTTCTTGCTTCCGGACCCAAACATCAGGTCATAAGAGATATGCTTAATGAACATCTTAATAAAATAAACAAATGGATTAAAATTTGGAGAATTAAAAATAAACGTGGCTAAAACCCAAGCAATTCTCTTCAGTAAAAAATTGCGAATAAATTGCCGTAACACCAAAATTGCAGGTAAAAAGATTAAATGGAAAACTGACATCACCTATCTGGGAGTCAAACTCTAAAAAAGATTGACCTGGAAGCTACACATTGCTGATATCAGAAACAAATTTATTGGAGCTACAAAAACACTCTTCCCACTTATAGCCTGGAACTCAAAGCTGTCCCTTAGTAATAAGCTCCTGATCTACAAGTCTTACCTCAGATCGATAATAACTTACGCAGCACCGATTTGGGTAGGAGCATGTATGACGAACTTATCCATCATCGAATGTAAGCAGAATAAACTACTCAGGCTTATTTCAAAATCCGAGCCCTACTTCAGGAATCAACTCATTCATAAAAACTTAGGGATGCTCACTCTAATAAATTACATCAAGCATCTCTCATTCAGGTTTTACAATAAGCTCTATAACATAAATAATTCTGAAATTCAAAAAATTTAACTATAATCCATATGAATTAATACATTTTCACAGACCCAGGGCCGTCCTCAGGATCAGCCCCACAACTGAATAATTATCTCTTTCCCAAACCCTAATTTCACAGCGATAGCCCCCCTCCCTTCTGTTTGTTTATAAACATTTTTTTGCTTATATCCTGGAGTGTGTAGGGTTCTCGTCTCCGGTGCCGATTGTTAGAGCCGCTAAAATGTTTTTTTAACTCCAACTGGTTTTCTGCCCAAACATTTAGGTCAGATACTTTATTCGCAATAAATTTTGGACTGCTCTTCCATTTACTTTGATTTTGTTGATTTTGTATATATTTTATCATTTATTTTGTACATATCTCAGTGTCTTAATTTCTAGTAAATACCTCCTGTAACTATTTATGAGTCACCATGCAAACACTCAATCAGGGAGTACTTATTCTTTTATTCCTAGTTGTAACCATGCATAGATCTTTAAGCGTAACTTTAGGTTATACCCTTGTTATTAAAAGAGGTCAATGGCTCCCGCTGGACACCTCGTCACCACATCTTCGACCAACGAGTTTCTTTTTCTCTGCTACAGCTCTTATGTTTAATGTTTGGAAGCACACTTTGCAAATGCTGAAATGAACTTCTTGAGTAACCTCAATCCATTTAATTAATTATAAAACTCGGACAATAGTAAATATCGCAATTAAAGAGCTCTGATAAAGGAAGTTGCGTAGATGTGTGTGCTAACGAAGCAAAAGGTATGTGACTCCACTCTATTTCATTGTTAGTCACGTATGGAGATATTCCAAACTTAATTTTTTATCATCAAAGCGGCAAAATGGTACAAGAATCAATGTCTTCTTTTCAGTACTTAGTTTTAAGTGTACTCGATTATATATATATATATATATATAATGCGCTACTAGAAAATATCTATAATGTAACATAACTGAGATGAATTTTATTTTGTGAATGAGTGGCGGAAGTTATAAAATGCGTCTATAACCACGTTTTTGGTTTTTTCAATGAACAGACCTATTTATAGATACATAAATATAATAATAAATGTCCTTATAAATATGCCTATAAATCTTTAATTATATAGAGCCTATGTTACTGAAGATTGATTAATGTTTTCTTGAAATAACATCACAGCATATTCGACGAAATAAAAGAATTCTTTTTCTTTCGATTTAAAAATGGCGAGCTATTTTATTTTTCAACCCCTGACAAGTATAGGAATGTTTTCTCATCTATTCGAACAAAATGGTGCCATTCCATTTGATGACATCCAATCTGGCAGCCGGATAGTTATCGTTTCATTATCTTCGTTTTAACAAGGCCACCGCGGCCTGGTTATTTAGGGCGCTCGTTTCGTTATCAGCAGGTAGTGAGTTCGAGTCCCGACCTAAATATCCGTCGTATTCACTAATAGTGACTGGGACATACTAAAATATGTCGTGGTCGCGATGTGCTTTAACTGAAATGATACCTCTGGGGGCGCAGGGTTAGTATTGTAGAGTCTTCTGCTTGCTCTCTGCTTCTAAATGACGAAGCTTTCCACTTTGCTGCTGTTATCTAATGGGTAGAGTTTAACTCATAGTTAGTAACTGGGAAGCATGCTGGTGCAACAACAACCTTAGTTTCAACAGTTCGTGGTTTCGAGCCTCATTTTTGATACGGCTGTTTTTAGTGGTTCGGTAATTATTTTCAGCTGTAGTTCCCGATATAAGTAATTGTTAAATATAGGATCTTCCCTTCAACAAGTCGAATTCCCATTTCGGTGTTAGGTGTTTGCAGTGGTTGAGAAATCCACTTCCAACTTGTGCAAAGATGACTGTTGAACGACTAAGAATATCAATTGGCTAATTTAGATTCTTGATAAATTTACATTTTTGTTATGTGGAACACATCGGGAAAAGCTATGTCTCAACAAGATAATGCACGACCATACGTTGAAAGTATTGAAGGGACCTTTTAATACAGAAAAATTTCGGTTATTGCCTTGGTTAACAGGTTTTTCATTTCTCAACCAAATATAAAACTTGGTCAATAAGATTGCAAAACGATGCCCTCCCTATCATATGCCAATTACTATGGGCAATGCTAATGTAAAATGCTTTGAATTTAATTGTCCACATGGAAAAGTACCATATAATTTCAAATATACGAGGGTCACTCTGAAATTTTTGAGATACAACTAGGTTTTTAAAGTTATACTTATGAAATTTTATGTGTGTTTTAAATAGTCTCCTCCGGCATCAATGCCCTTTTGTAGACGAATTTTCCACTGATTAAATGCCTCAAGCCATTCATTTCTTGGAATAGATGAAAAAAATGCATTTACAACCACATCAATCTCTTCTTCTGATTAAAAAAGACGTCCATGTAAGTTCTTTTTTAGATTAAAGAATAACCAAAAGTCGCACATAGCTAGATCAGGTGAATACGGCGGATGTTCGATCACTTTAATTTGTTTTTGTTTAAGAAACTCAAATGTTAATCCGGCCGTATGTGAAGATGCATTGTCATGGTGAAGCATTAGCCCCCTAACATTCTTGTAGAATTTCTGTAAGACATTTAGTGGTACACCAGTTTGCTGTTACTGTCTTCTGTCCTTTCAACTTGATGGTTTTGACCAATCCCGTACTTCTGAAGCAAACGGCATACATCACTTTTTCCAGTGCGCGTTGTTTTTTCACCATTGTCGGCTCGGGATCATCTTCAAAGACCCATACTTTGCTTTCTTGACGTGTTGGAACGTCAAAAAACGGTATGTTCGTTTATCACTTGTTACAGTTTTAGAAATGATGCTGTATCCAACATCATTTAGCAATTTTAGAGTTTCTTTACTGATTCTGACACGCTCCTCTTTTTGGTGCTCAATTAGATTATGGGGAACCCAACGGCAAACTACTTTTTTCATACGTAATTCTTCATGAATGATTTTGTGTATGGCTGCTGATCCAATGTTAAGTTCCTTCTGTATCATTTGATAGGTACCGCGATTATCATCCATTAACATTTTTCGTATGGCAGACACATTATCCGGGATTACTGCCGACGGCGGCCTTCTTGTGTATTCTTCATCCTGAAGAAAATTGCGACCTCTTCTAAATTCTGTAAACCATCTGAATACAGTAGTTTGAGCTGGAGATTCATCACCAAATGCTAATTGCAAACGTTGAACGCATTCTTCTTGATTTAATCCTGCTTTAAAATCGTAGAAAATCATAGCGCGAAAATGTTCTCGCGTCAACTCCATCTTCTCTTCTGTTTAAAATTTACTCTACGCTAAACAAGTTGAATTAAGTCAGTAAAAAACAGTCTTCTGTATTAAAATACTTTGTATTTTAAAATTAAACCGTAATTTTTATTTTGTAAATTCTCATCTGCACGTATCTAAAAAATTTCAGAGTAACCCTCGTATAAATGGGTTTATTGCTGGTAGAGGTTGTTGTTTTGAGCTTTCATTTATTAGGATCTATTTCAAATTTCTTGAAACTATAAACCCTTATTTATTGAAATATATTTGTGCAATATCTTCATTATTTGCTGTTTTTTCTGGTGTAGCAATTTTTAAGGCCAATAGTGTAGATGCATTTAGAAGTAATGTATTTGAAATATAGTTTTGAACCATTTGAAACAGCTGCCAAATAATGTAGCGGTCTGGCTTTCGATTCAATAAGTCGTGCACTCGATTCCCACTTTGCATTTGCGTGTTTCTTTACGCTTTAAACTGTAACCTTCATGTGCAAAAAATATGAAGTAAAATTCCGGATAAATAAAAATTAAATGAATTTTATTTCCGGATGTGCATGATTAATTATGAAATAATTACCATGTTAATAATTTCGGTTACATTTTCCTTTTTTGATGAACGTACGTTTAAATGATGAAGGGGGTTATTATACATGTAGATTGAAAATATGATACATACAGAATATTTTATTTTCCTTCAAAATTATCATCAAGGAAGTCTATTAATTAAAACGGTAACTTAGAATCCTAATTCTTGAAAATGAGGATATTAATATATTTCTTTTGTTTATATAATTATACTGAGAGTTCAGTTAGCACTACTCTTAACTTTTTTTTAACGGTGGCCACTTTGTGATTAACCCTTAGCCACAACAAGGCCGGAAACTGCTACTCATTCAGCGTTACCCGGTGGGCTCCTGTGAACCAAGTCACGGAGACGAATAGCATTACCAACGTCACACCACCACAAACCAGTTTATAGGGTAGGCCATATTTATTCATCCATCATCTAAGGAAAGGAGAAGAAATACAGAAAGAAAAAATATATCCATCCCCGAGCCAGGATTCGAACCCATGTCCTCCCCATCCGTAGTCATATACTCTAACCACTAGACAGGGTAGGTGACGCTCTTAACTTTTTAGTATGATCTCTTCTATTTAGTGATATATCATCACAATTTTTAAAAAATTATAACAAAAATTTAGATTCTTTATTTTTTCAGTATTAGATAAAAATGATGAAAATAACCTAGTTAAATTATAAAAAATCTAAACACATAAAATTTTGAAATTCACAAAAATGATTTACATAACCTAATTTTTTTTTTTAATCATAGTTCACTCATATGATATAATCGCATTCATATATGCTTTAATCTTATTTAACAAATATTTCTGGGTCAGGATTATTTTAAAGTAGTGTAAATATTTCTGGGTCAATATTATTTTAAAGTAGTTTAAATATTTTTCGCTAAGAAGTACTTAAATTTTGCAGAGAAATACATTGCCGTATTTTCGTATAGTAGTAAATAAAATGCAAATAAAGATTTTGAAACTTTTCGAATTTTTCGTACAATGCATTTTCGATTCTTTGGTCAAATGTATGTATTTTTAGTTATTTAATTCTGACTCGTATGTGAAAAATATGTATAGAATATGATATATCAAGTATATATAAAATGAGAATGAATCGATAGACAATGTTTGCATTTCATTTTTCAACCTTTCTTAAAATGAGTGTTTGTATGGAATCAATAGAAGTATATGTCGTATGTTAAATTTTGTTAAGGACCTCTTTTCTTTTGAAGATTTTGCTTATTATTTTTGTTTTATGATTGTTTTTCAATTGATTTATTTTATTAAGTTCAGCTAAGCTTAAAAGAAAGACAACTACTTATGTTTTCTTAAACCTCAAAACTATAAATATATAATTTTTTTTTTTTTTTTTATAATTTCGAGTTTTAAAATTTAGATGCCTCAGATTTTGTTGAAATATTTTCAAGAATAGTAATACTTTCTCTATCCTACGGTTGTTTTTGAAGTAATGTTGATATTTTTCAAGGTGGACCGTAATTTTGAATTTTCTATATGATGTATCCTTTTTTTTGGCGCAGCTTGTCCTTTTTGGACCTTGCGCCAGAAAACCCAACCAACCAACCAACGATGTATCCATTTTCTGTTTACTTAATTAAATAAAGTTACATTTCCAAGGTCTCGTTACACTCACACACACGTCACGTTGTAATTCATCATAATGCGTCGTTATCTGCTTTCTTCTGAAATTATTTTATTGGGAAACTACTTTGAAGAGAGTGAAATGATAAGAACCCTTACTGCAACAGATTTTAAGATAATACTTAAAAAAAGCATTTTCACTCTATATGTTTAGATTTTCGAAGATGATGCTATTTCTAAAATGTAGGAAAGCATTTTTATCTCATTGGCTGTAAAGCAGACTTAAAGAAAACACCTTAGCCCTTATTTTATTACGTGAAATTTCAATTATTCACTAGTTTCTCTTTAAATTTTATATTGAAAGAAGCAGAAATCTAATTTATAAATATATCAGATTATTTTTAATAAAAAAAATTAAATGACATGGTTGCATTAGTCTGTAATTTAATATATTTCGACAGATTTCAATTTTGCAGACAAATTCTACAGCACATTTATTCTTGATACTTATTAAAACTTTTAATTAGTTATGATTTATACTGCCTATTAAAAATTAATATTATGTATTTGGTTTAGTAGGTCAAGATTAAAAAAAAACAAGGCATATTTTTTACAAAAACAATACCGATTCTAAAGTTATAAACTTTTTCTTAGAATTTCTTTTAAAGAGAATAAAAATTATTTTTCTTCAAAAGGAAAACAGAAAATTTGTTTAGAGGATTCCCCCCCCCCCTTCTTTCACTAACTGTTTACTTTTATTAACATGCGTTAATTTGAAATGTAATTTTAGATAAAGTATCATTAAATGTACATGGTGCAAAAATAGAATCATTTGGTATAAAAAAAATTAAATATTGTGTATTTATAAAGCCCTTTCATGTGTGGAAATGGATATTGGGTTGTCCGTTAAGTTCGTGCCGATGTTTTATGACATTTAAAACGCAACTCATTTAAATTGATATACATTTATTAAATTTTATTGGTACCATTCTGCTCCACAACCTTTCTCCATCTTTCGTGTAGCTTGAGAATTCAGTCCTTCCAGAACCTCTCAAATTTCTCAGCAAAAAAATTTTTCCAAATGGGTTTTGATCTCAACCAAAGAATAGAAATTTTTCCCTTAAGCTCCCTTAAGCCTTTTCCCCCTGCTTTAATTTTTTAATAAATCCTTCATCCAGCATCCTCGCCATAAACAGCGCATATCTTATTTGCCGCTTGTGTGGCATTTTTGCCCTTTCGGAAAAATTAAAGCATTCAATGCCTATAATCCACTTTATTTGCCACCCTATTCTAAGGCGTACAAAACTGATAAAAATGAACGAATCGTAACACAACTTTTTTTCTAAATATGGCTGAAGCTATCTCTTTTAGATTATATACGCATGTCATTTGTTTTCAATAATTGTGATATATTTAGTCAGGTCTCTTGCGTTACCTACCGAAAATCGGCATGAACTTTCCGGACAACCCAATCTTTTTGGGAAGAAAGCGCTTCATTTTGAAGTAATCCGAATGAAAAGTAATTTTAATGCTACGCAAAGCTGAAAATTGGTTTTCATGTATTATAATTTCTAAAGGAGGAATGTTTAAAGTCTTTAATCAATCAATCAATCTACAATCGAATTTATAGTACACAATAATACGGACAATATTTTAAGAAAATACAATATACTTTATTTGAAGAAAAAGGACCCGAATACAGATATTTACTTCATGAAAAACAATCTTATTTTCAGAAATGTATCGAATATTTACGCTTTGAGTTCTGAAATATAATTTAAACGATATAAAAAATAAAATAAAAATTTCGTTAAATATCACGTGATTATGTCTTAAATTTTAAAGGAAGCAGCCACCCAACCTGTCTGGTGGTTAGAGTACCTGACTACGGATGGGAAGGACTTGGGTTCGAATCCCGACTAGGTATGGATGTACTCTCTCTTTCTGTGTTTCTTGTCCTTTCCTTAGATTATGGATGAATGTGGCCCGCCCTATAAACGGGTTTGTGGTGGTATAGCGTGGGTGATGCTCCTCGTACCTCCGTGTCTTGGTTCACAGGTACTCGATAAAATGAGCAGTTTACTCGCATTTGGCGCAACAAGGCCGGACTCAAGGGTGCCCGCCATTAGAAATACAAAAAAAAAATTTGTTAAAGGAAGTAAATACTCCCGATATGAAAATATGATATCCTCCATTCAATTAAAAGAAAAAAAAACTAGAATTTTCATCGATTGTACTTTTGATTGAATCTTTTGAGAAGAGGAAATTGTATTCGGCTGTTCGGAAAGTTATTTCGTTTTATATGGAAATGAAAAACGTATAGCTAATAAATATTAGATTGTCAATTCTAGTCCAATTCCCGTTTTGCCATCTTTTTGGTCTTAGCATGATTTCATTCTCATAAAATGGTTGGTTTTCTCCAGCAAAAAATTGCAAAACGAAATGACTTTCTGAACAACCCAATAAAATATTAGCAATAAATAAAGATAGATTTTGGAGATGAAAAAGCTAAATGGATTCGTGAAGATGCAGTAAAAATTTTATCGATCGCAGAATAACCCACATGCAGCTATGAATGTGAATTTCTCAACAAATTGCCGTTCAGTATAAAGACCTTGTGTAATATTAACTAATATTATAAAAGGTGAAGGCAAGCTATATATACCTAGGGACAAAAGTTTGAATGTGGACTAATGGTCGGACAGCATTCTTCAGAACGAGATACCATCGGTTTGATCCCGTCTGGTGAAAGGACAGATTTTAGATGGATGTTGCTATTTTGATTTCTGCATGCACTTCTGACGGGGTGAGTGTTTCGACATTTTCTTGGCCTTTACTTCTTTTGTGACTCGTAAGTATAGCCTATTGCATATGAAAAGCATTTATCGCGGGCATCAAAAATGCCTTTCAATACCTTTTAGGCCTTAAAACTCTGTCAACAACATAGTGTCAAACTATAAAAAAAAGTTACATTTTTTTGTTCACTTTTTTATCCTACACCTTTCTTGATATCTCTGCCAGCAGGACAGTAAAGTGATGAATCATAAAAAGAATTAAAGTTGGCGTCCATAGAGTTGTCTTCAAAAAACATTGCAACAATGGCGCAGTGCCTGAGATGGTTACCATCCATATCCCTCTGTTGGCACACAGATCAATAAGACGAATCCCCAATAAGATGTAAATGCTTCCGTAAGTATTTACGCCCAATAAGCAAACGGAAGCTAGCAATTCCCAACAAGCATTGAGGCTGCGGTGACCTGATTAGTTCGCTCTCGATATTGGAAGGTTGTGGCTTCGAATCTCGACCCAGCTGAGGAGATCCGTCATCTTCAATGATGGCGGCTGGGGAGCGTTTTGGGGCAAAATGTGTTGGTCGTAATGTCTCGTACGTGAAGTGATACCTCTGGAGAATCTGGAAGTTTTCTTCTTGGTTCTAAATTACGATGAAAAGTCCATTTTCGGACAACGATGGCACATCTACGGATTGGCTCAATGTATAACTTTTCACAACTTTTGTCCCTTGTGCTAAAAGGTGAAATTTTTAAAATCCACATGACTTCAATATTTTAAGTATTGTTAGACAAATCGACTATTCAGAAAATTTTATCATTAAAACACAAATAAAAAACCGGAACTGATAGTATCTGGTTTCCTTTAATTCGAATCTGAATTTCGAGCTCCTATAAGGCGTGCAAGTTTCGAGCTTCAATTGATTAAGAAAATGGAAACATTTAATTAGAATAGTTAAAAGTTTTTAATGGAAGTTAATTATTTTTAGGTATACATTTTTCAACTGTAGATAAATGCACCCTAACCAAATATTTTCAGCATCATCCTTTCTGGATCATATTCTTTGAGTCTGCATCTGTTTTAGATGTACTTTTAAACATATTCCATAATTATGTATTTTATGCATTTTTAGAAGATGTTCAAATTGTTAAAGCTTTAAACTGAGATTTTTCAGACCTTTTTTCACTGAAATTGCCAGGATCTCTTTTTTGAAATATACAATATATTTTTTTGTTTGTTTAAAATCTAATTATTGTAAATATATAAAATGACTTATAAAGAAAGTTATTTTTTTATTCATCGATGGGGGGGGGGGGGGGAATGACATTTATAATTCTATTTCTCGAAATTAAAATTGCATGTTTTTCTTGGAAAGAAATTGATGACTTCAGACTAATCTTGAATCAATCCTAATTATAGTTTCCTGAATATTGCAAAAAATCAAATTTATCTTTTTCTGCTGTAGATTCCAAGTACTTCATCACTTTCTGTAAGACCGAAAAAGACTTTGGTGTGTCAGGTGAATGAGTAGCATTCTGCGCTGTGGTTCAATTCATAGGTTCAATTCCCGCCCCCTTTTCTCCATGTTTTTAATAGTTCAGAAAACACTTTCAACTGTATATTCCAATCTAAATAACTTTGTATGCAAAAGATGGATTTTGAGCGACTAACAAACTAAACTAATTTTCCTAAAATGCACTCATTAAACTTGAAATTATAAGCAAAAAAATATTTTGTAAAGAAATTGATGACTTTATCATAATCTGGAATAAAACATTACTGTTAATTATACCAGAAATCAAATTCAGTTTTTCTGCAATAAGTACATCTTAAACATTACTTTGCCCTCTTTAAGGCTGAAAGTATGCACCGAACTGGAAAACAAATGATTTATCCTTTGGCTCCACAATTCGATGATTTAATGCCAACCATTGTTTCGAATGTGTTTTTAATAGTTCAGAATCCATTTGGTACTGCTCATGCCAATCTTCGTGAGAAAAATATAAACTTTGATTTTTCATGTTTGGTTAGTTTGTTCATTTATCGCGCGCGTGTAAAAATGTATCCTGTTTGCATTCAAATTACTGTTCCCAATTTAAATAAGTGTCATCTTACATTACTTGTCACTGGAAAATGTTTCAAGCAAAGGAAACATTTTATTTTTTGTAATTTAGGAATGATTAATGCACTTGCATTTTAAAAATAAGAGATGCTTTTTTTTTATTCCAATGCAGCAGGTAATTCCTGACTTTATCTTTATGCCGTACAGAGAGCAAAGAAAGACAAAAAATATTAAGAATACTTAAAACATTCAGAACACTAAAAACATAAAATCATGTAAGCAAATTGTTCAAAGACTCTCTAGCCCCCCAGTATCAGAAGTAGATACAGTTAGAGCTGAGCAAACGGGGATAGGGTCAGTATCCATAATCACACCACTGCGGCAGAGGGGGCAGGTAGGACTTTCAACCAATTTGGAACGGAAAAGGTGGGCATATAAATGGTCATGTCCAGATGCCAGTCCAAAGGCGGCCTCTCCAAAATAAGAGAGTATATTTAAATATATTACATATAGGGCCATTAGCTGTCGATAATCTACGATACTTTAATGGTACACACATACCTTTAATGATATCAGCAGATGATTCTCTCGGCAGGACTTACGGAATTTTACTAGCACAAATTTGACTAGACCAAAATATCTCCTAGAGATCTGTCCCGGACTTCCCTGTACCATCGCAAACGTCTGTGGTTTACGGTTAAACAATTGAAGCAATACGTGTCTTGCTGGATTTCCAATGCTACGAACGCTTTGTGTGGTAAACATTTATTTTTGTTTATGAAAAAGCTTGTTTTCCTGTAAGTAGCCTTGAGTTGGATTCTACCAGTTTTGTTGAAGCAGCAGCGTCTTTGTCATTTAGAAGCATTGACCAAGCATAAGCTTTTAACATATGGTCTAGCTACCATCCCCAGAGGTATTATTTCACTTGGAGGACATTGAGACCATGATCTATTTAACGTGCTTAATCCGCTATTAATGAATATAACGGGTCTTTGGTAATCTTAACGGGTAATTCGATCTCACTACCTTCTGATAAAGAGAACAACCAATAAGACCAACACGGCCAAAGCATAGATTGTTCACAGATAGTATTCTTCATTTGGTGATAGGATAAAGCTTCCAATTAGAACCATTTCGCATAATATATGCATATTGTCCATTTTTCACTAATATATTTATGCCTAGTGATTCTGTAAATCTAGTGATTCCGAGCACTAATTTTCGATATAATTACCTGATACGGCTATTGGGATTTTTACCCGAAAATTTTATTACCTGGTCGAATTCGATCTTGTTTGCCAAAAATATTCTACAAAAAATTAACTACAAAATTAAGAAATGACTGTTTGACAAATTTAAATTCTTTGTCCATTGTCATGGCTATTGTTTGGTTATATTCTCTTTAATGATTACTTTCTTAGAAGAATGATCCTCAGTCTCTTAATACAACTATACTTTTGCTCGCGAATTCTGAAAAATATTCAAGTAGCATTTGCTTTCTTAAATGAAACCTTGTGTTTACATGTTTGCATTGGTTTTGAATCCACTTTAAACTTTAGATCCCGGGTAGTGTGAAAATTTATCGTTGAGTGACAAATAAATCAAACCGGTATAATATTTAAACGCCGCAACCGGACGTCCTATTCTTGAAGCGAGTGTAAGGCCGCTTCATGATCTGCTGCGTGACCAGACTCATCCTCATGGATAGATTCTAAATCTGCATGCTCATCATTAAGTTTTTTCATTGTTTGGATACATCTGGTGATATATTTTCGTTACAGTTCTATTTGACTAATCACAGTTGTCGCATGAATATTTTGCTTTGCCAGAAGTCCAAGTAAATCATATATTCGGGCAATTCGGGAAAGCACCTCCTGTTTGGTGTAACTAAAATCTATGTTGGTGCTAACTTTATACGTAAAGTGCTCACTTATACTGTTCCAAAACATTCCTATAGTTTTGACCATTATTTTCTCAGAATTTCGGTATATCATGAATTTTTTAAGTTCAGTTGATGAAGCCCTATTGGAACACTATTTGTGTAAAGTCATGTCTCCTCGTTGGAGTAGCTGTGTCAATTCCGATTTCAGTTTTTCAGACTCGCAAAGTTGTGATGCTTCCTGAGAGGCAATCGTCAATGTAAAGATCTTGAAGAATTGTCCTTGAATCTAAAGGAAAGTCCTTTTTCTCCTTCTCCAGAGCCTTTGTAGCTAAGTATGGAGCAGATGCGGTTCCATCTGTAACCGCTTGTAATTTAAAAACCTTAATTGGTGCGGTTTTACTATTCTTCCATAGAATTTTTTTAAAATTTAGTTTGTGAAGGATTAATCTCAATCACACACATCCTGAACATTTGTGTTATATCTGCAGTGAATGCGTAAGCGTGTTTTTTAAATCTAATTAGAATTGAGAATAGATCTTCCTGAAGTTTAAATCCCTTGCTCAATAGATCATTTAAAGAATTTCCACTGCACGTTCTAGAACTCGCGTTGAAAACTACACGAAATTTAGTAGTTTTACTAGATGGGCGTAACACATCGTCATGCGGTAGGTTGTACCTTTCTTCGAAATCTGAATTTTCATTCAACTCTTCCATTTGTTGTAATAATTCTTATTCGTTGAGAAAATCCGAATAAAGAGTTTGCAAAGTGGGATCGCGTTCTAAACGCATCCATAACTAGTCTAATCTTTTAGATGCGATTGCTTTAGAATAATCTAACATTTCTTCGGAAGAATTAGATTTGAATGGCATTTTCACAACATATTTACCATTCGGTTTCCTATCGTGAGATTTTGCAAAATGTTCGCTTCAATACCTTAATTCATCATTGCAAGTTTCGTTTGTTCCCACTTCCTCAATTTCCTAAAAACGTTTGAGAGTTTTATTAATAAAGTCTAGGTTTTTAGTTATAATACTTCTAAACACAATGTTTTTTTAAGAAGAATTGTCTGAAAGAAGATGACCAAAACAACTTGATTGTAAGAATAAATTATCTTTTAGCTTTCTTTTATCTCCCTTCAATAATGAAAAGAACAATTCTGCACCCAAAATAATGTCTATTTTTTTGCGGAATATAAAACGATGGGTCAATTTGTTTTACTTCATTTGGAAAATTTAACTTTAAAATATTTAATTTATTTAAAAGGTGTAAAACTTGTTATCTTAGGAACAATTAATATATCTACTTCCCATTGAGAATCCTTATTTTTAATCGATAAAAGAGCAGAAACTTTTTTCTTTATATTTATGGAAGTATCATTCAAACCAGCAATGGGAATATTTGTTTTTTCTTTTCTCAAACCTAATAAATCTGCAGCTGCGGTGGAAGGAAAACATGACTCACTGGCAGAGACAAGGACTCCTCTGAAGGGTTTGAATTCCCCCTCCCACTATACGTCTCTGACGTATGTTTTTGCGGTGTTTATTAAAATGCTCTTCTTTCCGTTACCGAAAAGCGAAAGGCGACGATTTTCTGGCACCTGCATATCAATTGATTCCGCTCTGTTATAATAGTCGATTTCGTTCTTGAGATTGCGTGGGCGTTGAGTGTATCATTCTTTCGTATGTTATGAGTATCAGTAATTGAAGGCATGAAATATTTATGAAGGAGTGTGTGATGATCTAATTTCCTTTTACAAACAAAACAAGAACTTTTAGAGTTGCATCTAGATAATGAATGAAATCTACGTAAGCAATTTTCACAAAGCTTTTTTTTTTTTTTATTTTTTATTTATTTATTTATTTTTTTTTTTTTTACTAAATCCAATCTTTTATATAGCTTCATTTCTTTAAATACATTACAATGATTACAGCGGATGTGTTTGTATTTTGCAAGCAATACACAATTTAAGAGATTTGTCAGTCTTAACAAATAAAGATTTCGAATCTATCGATATTAAGTTTAGATGGAATGTTTGTTTCAATACTGTTTAAAATTTGCCACCTCCTTTTTAAAAAATTCGAAAAAATTATCAAATTCGGTACATCATTGTCTTTCAACGTTAATTCAAACTATTTACGAGTGTCTCCATCGAATTTATCAAATATAATATTTAATAACAAGGCATTAGATAATTTGTCTCTTCGAAATCTAAGATTTTTAAAGATCTAAGATTTTTCAAAATGGTATCCAATATGTTCCGTAGATCTTTTCCTATTTCATACTGTAAGGGATAGAGATTTAAAATGCTTTTGATATGATAGTTAACAATCATTCTTATATTTTCATGGCATTGCTCTAAAGCAGTGTTTCCCAACCTTTTCTGTGCCATGCCCCACGTAAGCCATTCTAAAATTCGTATGTCCCCTATGTAACATATACATAATTTTTAATATTAAAAAACTGAATTTTTCACTTAAGAAATTTAAATGATAGATTTTAGAAAGGAATCACTTGGAAATTTTTAACAAAACACAGGAAGTAAATTTTCAAAACTTAATGAAAAACTAAAATTAAATTCGAAATGATTTTAATAAAGATTTTTCTATAATTTAAATTTTTAATCCTTGTGCTTAATGCTTGCTGCACAGAGATCTTATGTTAGGTTTCAATTTGGTTAGCTTCAGTCTCAAATCCCCCCCCCCTTTCGTTGTGTTATATCCAGACGACTTTTTTTTTTTTTTTTTTTTTTTTTCCCTAGTAAATCATTTACAACATTACATCTACATTCAACTAAGTATGAAGATGGAAACAGTAACAACAGTTTTCTTGTACATTTGGTTGAATCTGAATATTTGATTTCTGTTTCCTCACAAAGCCATGCCATCGGTTTTTTTTATATTAAAAAAAGTTTTTAACTGACTCATTCTGTATTTCTGCGAGTTCTTCTTGATACTGAATATTTGATACATCAGACAAATCCATTAACGTTGTCTGCATCATTCGTGTAAGAAAATCTGTTTTAAATCAGAAAATCTTTATTTTAAATCAACCGATAGAATTTCCAGATAATCGACAGTAACAAGTAAAGCAGTACCATTTACTTCACAATTTTGGTGCCAATGAAACTGTTCAAAGTTTTTGTTAACACATTTCTGACATTACTAAATATGAGTAATGATGCAAAAGAGAAGATATATATCTTTTTTGCATCAACAAGAGTTTTATTTGTGCCTTGAAGTTGCTTATTTAATATATTTAGTTTTTCAAAGATATCGGCTAAATAACTCACAAATGCTTTACCATCGACTATTAACGGATACTTCATTTCAGATTTGTCACTTAAAATATCACTAATAATATCAAACAGTTCCCTTTAGACAGCCATCTTACTTCAGTTGTGAAGTAGAAGTCTCATGTGTTTTGCATTTTGTTCTTCACAAAATAGCTTGAAGAGATGCTTCACATCTGGCATTAGATTTAATAGCATTGATACATTTATTACTTCATGTAGTGCTTCATACTTCATTTTGAACAGGCGAGATGTTTTTAGCTGCCAATTTTTCTCTGAGAATAACACAATGCACAAAAATAATTTCTGGATTTTCATTTTTCATCAATTTTGAGAAGCTATTTTTCTTGCCCATCATATTAGGAGCATCGTCTGCTGCACAAGATGTTATAGTTTTCATTGTTATATTATTGACATCTAAGTAGTTTTTTTAGCTTATTATATATATCTTTGGGGGTAGTGGTGGTTTCTAATCTTTTACAGAACATTTCTTCAACAAAATACCTTTTTTCAATACATCTTACATATTATTACCCCTTTCCGGCGCAGTGTTCCATGTGATGGAACACCAAATTTTAAATTGTTACCAAACCATTGCATTTAGAGATAAATGGATCAAATTTTTTTTAAAATGTTCTTTTAACACTCTTCCTTGATAATAGATGTCAGCACTACACAAGGCGACAAATAGGTTTCAATTATTTTATGTTATTCAAATCCCTCTATTTTTTAAGAAATTTTCCCCAACTTTTTTTGAGATATAAAAATAAATGTTTGGAAAAAAAATTCTGTGGACACGTAACAAGGGGATCTCCCCTTGTTACCTGTCCATTGAACTATTTATTCTGTATTACTTTAAATTTCTTACGCATATAGTATACGTAGAATCATTGAATAAAAACAAGGTGTTCCATCCCCTGGAACACTGCGCCGCCACTGACGTAAATGAATAACGCCGTCAGTGCGGGATTAGCCTTGAACGCAATGATGAGGGAAACATCTGTGTTTATGTTTACTATTTTTCTATCTTTCGGGGAGAAATGAACTTTTGCTTAGGAATTTACAGGGGAGGATTTCTTGAATGGGAAATATTTCTACAACCTTCTCGGCCTCTTGAATTGGAAAGCTTACTGTGGGGTCTAAGAATATATCAGTTATTTCGCGTCATCTCTAGATAGAAGTGCATGATTTTTATGTTCTCGATTTTCCTACTTGCTAATACTTATTTTATATTACTGTATAGATATTTTTTTGAATTTATTTATTTTAGTTTATACTTTTTTATGCAAATAAAATTTAATTTGTTGTTTATTTTTTAAATTTGTTAATTGCTAATAAATGGCTTGGAGAGGTCTTAGTCTTTCTAAAGCAATAAAAATGCTTCAAGAATGGCCTACTGGTAGTGAATTTGAGAATGCAGATAGTGATACAGAGGAATATGTTTCTATACCACTTGAACAGTCTCAATCTGATAGCGACGATGTGAAGATGATGACGAATGCAAGTGAAGATACGATGATTTATTCCAACCAGGCCCCTCTATGCAGCCCCAAGACCTTACTTGGGTAACTAAACAGACTGTGCAGAAGTCACTGCCTGATTTTACACCGATAAGTTGTCAAAGTAAAGATATTTGGGACTTGTGCGAAAAAAGCCCCCTTTCAATTTGTCTAGAGCTTTTTCCTTACCAATTAATTGAAGTTATGCTTTTGCAAACCAATCTATACGTATGTTTTTATGTATAGCATAAAAATTACTTTTTCATACCCCCCTTTTTTCGGGGGGTCGTAGAGTAGCAGTCCTCCTTATGGTGCACCCTGGGGTATGCTAAGTCTGCTACACATTGTTTACAAAATTATACATTGTTTTTTCATTAATATACGAAAGATTTGCACGTTAGCGTGTTTCACTGCAATGCTCGCTTTTCATAGCCCTTTGCGGCGCAGTGTTCCATGTGATGGAACACCCACAAAATCGAAATTTTTACTGTACACTATTTAAGGCCTAAATAGACAGCCTATAAAATTTTCTATAATATCTCAACTTTAAAGGGTAGTGCGCCAGAAAGGGTTACAATTCTGCCTCACTGTCCATCAGAGTTGATTCATCCATTTGCTCTGAGAATTTTCCTGTTTTCAGTTTTTTAACAAATTATTTTTCAATACTTTCTCTCATATTTCGTCTATTCTTCTGCAAACAGTATTGTTATTAAGTGACGCAGCTTTGACATCTTTTTCAAGAACTGTTTTAAGAAATGCTGATATTGAGGATTTTATTAATAAGTTCTCTCCTATAGTATGATTTTTTTCTAGATTTAGCGATGAATAAAGAAATTTGATAACTAATATCAAGAATACGATTATGAGTTGAAGTGAGAGCAAGAAAAATTTGAAAAGAGGATAATAGTAAATTTTCTAGTTACTGTGTTATCCTCTTTTCAAAATTTTTCTTTAAAATTTGAAAGTACAGTAAGACCCCGCTCAACGCTGTTTCGTTAAGCGCTGTTTCGGTTTAGCTCTCTTTTATTTCAACCCGGGGATTCCACGAAATCGCTCGCAGCATACGGGGATTCCCCGAAATATTATGCAGCGATAGGTTTCAAATACATATCCGAAAGAGTATACTTGTGTTTCTTGTTTGGTGCGGTATTATATTGTATAGAAATATTTTATTATTGGAAACATTTGTTGACTTTATTGTAAGTAAGTATTAATTTACATATTTAATACTATATTACAGTGTCAAATATTTTGATCTTTAGTTTTTACTATGGGTGATAATGAAAAAGAAAAGAAAGCAACCAGAAAAAGCATTTCACTTAAAACTAAAATGGAAGTGATGGAAAACAGATGCTTTTGTCACAAATAGGCAGAACACTGAAAACGCGGAAGGCTAACTAAATATGACTGACTTAGAATTTTATTTGTTTTTTTTTTAAGAATATTCGTTTTGTTACTTATATTTTATTTCTTCAAGAAATAATAATGTGGTATTAATTTGGGCTTTAAGAAATAAATGTTTGGTTTTATTTTTATTAAAAAAACATACTTTTTAAATTTAATACCTAACCAATTTCCTGGCCATCTTCCCCTAACCCCAATATTTACATGTAAAGATAGCCTCGTTTAGCGCTGTTTCGCATTACGCTCTACTTTGATGGAACGTATCCCCCGCGTTAAGCGGGGTCTTACTGTAATTCAAATCTGAATTAATCTAAGCATCATTTCGCTTTCAGATGTTTCTCAAGATGACCTCTCGTTTCATTGGTTCATTGGTCAAGCATTGCTGGCATAAAAGAAAACCATTTATCGTAACAACAGGTATGAGCCCAAATTTTAAATATTCCTCCGAATATTGATGAACTTTTTCTTGCTTGCACAACTCATTTTACTATGGGCTGAAAAAAATATATTTAAGGTCAATTAAAAACTAAATGCGTTTTTAAAATTAATTTAATGTGACATAGAGTAAACGTATACTAAAAAAATACACATTTATTTAAATGCATATAACACATTTACCACACCACAACGACAAAATAACATATCTTTTTGGCTTATATCGTCTCGAGTCCATTTACAAATTGGCTCCCCCCCCCCATATGAGACATGGGCCTCACGTTGGGAAATATTCCTCTAAAACTGTAGAATAAAAGTTTTCGTCAGCAGTCTCTATGATTTTAGCTTCTCCTTTAAGCTATCCGCGTAAGTAATGCAATTTTTCATTTTCAGAAAGTTCAGGATTTTCGCAAATTAGGTTATTAAATTGCGTTTTGAATGAGTTCCTTTCTTCAAATTTTCCGCTAAAAAACCGAAGTGGGATTTTCGAAAGCTTTAAAAAGGTTTTTTTTCGTTGATCATTGAGAATAGACTCTTCAACACTTTTGTTTTGTGCATAGAGTTAATATTTACAATATTTAATTTGTTAATAGTAAGGCTTACTTCTTATTTTTGAATGACATTATCCACTTAATTTGAATGAGATATTTCGACATTTTGGAATTCTTTCTTTGCAATTTCTGTTGTATAGTAGGTAAAATATCCAACTGAGCCTGAAGCTCAGAAATGCCCATTTCATCTTGCTCTCTTGTGATGACATTTATTTTGATAAGCTAACTTTTGATGCTGCCATGCTTTCGATTTAGAGCTGTCATATCAGTCATCTTAGTAATCTTAAATTCACAAATATAGCATATAAAGTTATTTATTCCATAGGATCTGGTTCACCTACGGGTCGCTGAGGATCAAAATGTGCGAAGTTGCGTTAATAGCAGACAAAGCGTTGTAATACAAATGCGTCTATTGCTGTATGTTCTCGCAGCTTTCGAATGTTAGACATACTGTAAGCCTACAAGGAAAAGGTTGCCAAAAATAGCATGATTACAAAGTGCACTAAGGAAGATGCTCCGTAGCCAAGGGTATACGTTACAAATACGGAACACACCTTACTTACTGGGGTTTGTCACTTGTAATAGAAGCGTTAGCCGTCTCAGAAAACTACAATTGTAACCGGCTAACGTTTTCTAAGAGTCTCTAGATGATCATTTTCACCGCAATAAGCACTGTATTAAAGTTCGTGATACACCGGTTTCCATCATCAACCAGCGACAAGCATCTTCTTTTGAACTTGTAAGCTACAATTGGTGTAGCGAGAGCTCCTTCCTGCATGAGTTCTTGATTCTGTGTTGTACTCAGTTTTCCACAGCAGTTGGGCTCGTCTTGCTTTGTCTAATCAAGTGTTTGTCACATTCTCCATTGCTGGGTGGAGTTGTTCCTCAAGTAGGAGAGGCTTGTTTTTTCCTCAAGATGATGAGGTCTTCCAATTTGTCTGTGAGTGTTTGTGTAGTCATTGTAATCCTCAGTAAGGTGAAGTTTCCCTAGTTGTTTACGTAAATAAGGAGAATATTCCAGATTCACCACCCTCTATTTAAATCATTTTGTGATTATAATAAATTAGGTGAATGTTCCAGCTTCACTACCCTCTGTTTAAATCACTTTATATATGGTTCAATAATTTTTAGTTACCCCCATACTTCCCGCCTATTTATTTAGTTTAGATTTTAATAAGGGAAAACGTTCTTTGACTTCTGAGATCAAAACAATTTAACCCTTCTTTGCATGATTTTTTCTTTATTGGTGAAATAAATCAAGTTGATATAATTCATGTTTAAAATTAAAGGAAAAATGGTTAAAAAAATCTTAGTATATATTTATAGTATAAATTTAGCAAAAAACAATATAATAAAAATTTCCATCGTCATCCAAAGTTTGATCATTAGCTTAGTACTAAATAGAAATAAAAGTGGAAAATAACAGAAACACGTGCTACAAACCTTTCTTCCACTCATTTTCAATTTTTTAGCAATAGAAACTCTAATATAATAAAACAAAATTATAAACGAAATCATACGTTTATTGCAACGACAACAAACAGCGGAATGAGACAACTTTAAGCACTGATAATGACACTTGTTTATTTTTGACAGCTATGTTTCTTTTTATACAATGGACATTAAAAAGGTATCCAAACACTATCAACTTAAAGTGAACTTGTTCTTTTATATAATTTTTGGGCATTATAGGTTATGATGGAAATTTCCACCATTATGCAAAGAAGGGTTAACAATTACTTTTAAAAAATAAATCCTTTTGTATTATATAGCTAAAAACTCAAACGAACGAAGTTTGAAATAAATTTTCTTTGATTACGAATTTTTAAGATAGTATTGTCGGGATTCCTTTTTTATCCTCAGTCTACTGCATTTCCGGCCATCGGTAGCCGATTTTTGGAAAAGTCGAGTTGAGTTGGTAGCCGAATGTTTAGTACTCTGTTCTTCGGTTCGATTCTCACCTGGGGCTTGGAAGTCTATAGCAGCTTGGAATCCGCTTCAAAATGTCGGTCCCTAGTGTAGAAAAAGACCATTGAGTCATAAATCAAAACAAAGTAAATGTTGGGAAGGGAGAAAATGCAAAAAAATAATAATACATTTCAAAATAAAGAAAAAATGGTAAATATCGTTATTTTAAAAACTATGTAAGAATGTAGAAAGAAAGGAGAATCTGATGATTTACATATTTTTCCTCTTCTAATTAGACAATTGCAAAAAGATGGAAAAAAACTTTATTAACTTTAAAACTTATTTAGTTAACGCATATTTCTTGAAGCAAGAATAATTCCGGAATGACGTGTGATGTACACCATCCAGAGAAATAGTTAAATTACATCGCTTAAATTGCTAAGTCACTTAAACAATATTGCAAGGAGTTTTATTAGTAATAACTGTGTTTTAAATTTTAAACAATATAATGAATGTTTGCAAAGAGCAATTTTTATTTATAAATTTGATAGGCATTGACAACCTGATCTAAGTTTCACTTCGTTCTGTGCAGTCCATCTCAGTTCGGACAAAAACTCAGTAGCGAAACAAAATAAGGATTTTGTTGAATAGATTTATATTTGTTTGTTCATATATCTTTAGATTTTAGGGAACTTTTTATGTAACTAAATATATTTTTTTAGCACTTTCACATTAATTGCAGAAAGTCATGCACATTAAAATGAAATGAGATTTATTAATATCTTAGATTTCTATTTATCTCTATATGACATTCATATTTTAAATTTCGTTACATTCGTTTGTTGCAATTATCTTGAGTTTGAAATTCGTTTGTTGCAATTATCTTGAATTTTGAAATTCGTTTATTGCAACTTTCTTGAATTTTGAAATTCGTTTATTGCAACTTTCTTGAATTTTGAAATTCGTTTATTGCAACTTTCTTGAATTTGTTAAACTCTTCGTGTAACTAGAAACAATTGCTCAAGAATATTTATTGCAAAATGCCGCTATGTAGCACGCTATCGGTATCTTGCAACTTCATTTGTTTCTTCCTCATTGCCAATAAGAGGAAGAAATAAATGAATTTTTGTATTTGAAAATTGTATATTTAAAATACGCAAAATGTATCAAAAGCCTAATTTTATTCAGACTATCATAAATTAGTACTTTATATCAGCTAGCGAGTTTAATATTATAAAGAAATTTAAGCAGTGAAATAAATACTGTTTTCGATTAGTGTTTGCCAATCACTTAAATATGAAAATTAAATGAAATTGACATTAATAAAAATTAAGTAGACAAAAATAAATTTTTTTTAGAAAGCAATAGATAATGTCAAAAAATGCACACAGGCAAATAACCATTTTAAAATTTTATAATATTAAATTACACTTTTCTTTTAAAAATAGAGGATATTTAAATTTTCATAAATGTTTAAAATAGAATAGTTTGTTTTTTTGTGAGTTATATTTCTGAATATAAATGAAATAGTTTTAAATGCAGATCATGTTTTATAGATCGTATTCTGCATATTGAACGTTTTTAAGAATGAGTAAGACACGAAAAAGTTTATGCCTTTTTGTTATTTATGTAAATCGTTCATTCTGTCGGTTTGTAGTTGTTACTTATGGCACTTGGCGGAACCAAGCCGTCTGAGACTATGCGGATGAAGTCAGAAAGAGCGCCTTCCGTTTTTGAACAGAGCACCCTCTCAAGAGGATGGAAATACGACTTGGCTCATAGGTAGCAGCACCATCTATTCAAATTTAGAGATAGGAAGCCAGAGAAAACCCAAGGCCTGGCTCCTACCACGCCCAGAGACATTAGTATGGATTGGGAACATGAAGGAAATTGCTACCACGACATATTTTGCGTGCATCAGTCGTCATAGTGAACACG
Organism: Latrodectus geometricus; assembly: GCA_026290005.1. Taxonomy (NCBI): domain Eukaryota; kingdom Metazoa; phylum Arthropoda; class Arachnida; order Araneae; family Theridiidae; genus Latrodectus; species Latrodectus geometricus. The sequence continues at coordinate 11,543 of JAPDSC010051865.1, read as the reverse complement.
ATGGTCATTAGTTGACTGGGAATCAAACCCAGAACCTTGCGATTGCGAGACTGGTGTTCTAACCAACAAGGCTACCCTGGCCTTTTTGTCGGTTTAAATAAGTTTTTAAAAATGTGACTACATAGCTTATGTAACTAGACAATATCTCAGGTCACAGTGAAAGCAATCTGGTTATTTTCACAAATGGTTCAAACATTAAAAAATAATTGCATCAGAAGTAATGTCATTCTTAGAACTTGGTTTACAAAATAGCTGTGGCGCTTAGCTTCAGTCAGCCAACACAGTACATCAAGTTGAGGTTTGTGATTTTCCTAAAGTTGTTTTAGTTGCTGTATCACAATTTCTTCCGATAAACGTCAGGTCAGATAGACAAGAAAGTCATTATTGTTTAAACATTCTTAACACATACACAGTGATAGGAGAAATGTAAGACTTCTAGTGAATCTACATTCTCATCAGATGGCTGAAAGAGCAAACAAATTACAAAGGGATAAGAGGCAGCAAAGGAAATGCTCTGCCAAATGCTTCACGTGCCATACTTTTACTGTGTTCTTAAAACAATCCCCTTCTCAGTCACTGGATTATAGATTGCTCACAAGAATAATGGTGGATGGTGGGATCAATCCCTCACCTAGTCTAGTAAAACTTGACCAGATCCATGAAGCTAAAAATGTTCAGAAATTCCAAAAACATCTAAAGGTCTGCCGCAGCCAGGCCTACACATTTCAGAATATGCTGAATAGAGAAGGGGCCAACGTTGCATTTTGGGCAAGGAAGAAAAGTTTTTTTGCCACCTTCAAAAGCAATACATCTCAGGTGGCCAGTAGAAAATCTTTAGAATGATATCTGATGTATCCTAAAGGCCCTGGATGTTATGGTAGCTCCGGGGTGCTTCTTAAAGTACCATGGGTGAGCAGGAGAAAATATCTTTTCATGACAAAGCCATGGGTTCTTCAGGGTCCGCAGCAGCCTTCGCAAGATTGTCGTCTACCTCATTTCCTGGAAGGCCCACTGTAGATAGATAGGGTTCCAGTTCTGAGAGAGTGTTTAATGATTGTAGAATGGCCTTACTTGTGCAGTCACTGATGGAAGGCCAAGACGAGGGATGCTGGATCGAGGATCGGATGTCTGACAGGATCCAGATCTTCAAGGCTGTATCATGTAATGTATATGTAAGACAAGAATAATGGGACTATGGTGCAAAAAATAGAGAACTGCAGGAAGTGATACCAAAATTTAAAAAGATTTCCTTGACTGGAGTGGGAATGAGGTATTTTCCACACATCTGATTTTAAAGACTGAATCTGTTATGCTATGAATTTAGTTACGTTTTGTTTATTTTCCTGCAGCTTTTGACACCTTGTTGTGAACAGCCTAAACAGTTTTGTGAAGCATTTTAAAACCACCGTGTTAAGTGCCTTCCAATAGGATTTTTCATGCATTCTAAAAGGGTTGTGCCATGAAAGCAATTTTAAGAATTTCCCAAGAAATGCTTGCAAAAATTGGAAATGTAACATCCATCTGCCATTAAGTGAATGGGATCATATCCCAGTTGTGTTCACTTTGTATATCTCAAACTTACTACTGTGGTGAGCCTTAAAAAAAGTCTATTAACTTTATTTTGGCCTACAGCCACCCATCTGGAAACTGGAAGACTATCTGGCAGTATAAATATGGGCAATCATTCAGCAAGAACTAAATTATATACAAACGAGAGGAATTTTTAATCAACTAAAAAAATTTAAATTGAGTGATAGGGAATTTTATTGGTAAATGACATTTTCTCCTATATTATGGAATGTTTGTCAGCCAAAGTTTCCAGATTGTTATTTTTGTGTAAATTATTTCGACAAGACTCAAAAGACAAGTCAGAGATATGTCTCACTCATTAACCTACAATGTATTGATTGAGACAAAAACTAATAACACAATCTTAAAACTAATTTCTTATTGCTCAGTCCTTAGAAAGTTTCACAAAAAAAGTATACTTGAAATAATTTTTAAAGTGACAGACAAAAGTTTAACCCTGAACTATACACACTAACCTGAAACTAAAACCATGATCCATATTTTTTATATTTTTTCTTTTATTTTGTAGCAGTACATACTGAAAATTTTTGATATTACCTCCATTTTGGTTGTAATCAGTAAGAATTTTGCCTAACTTCAAACAATGTATTTTGTTAACTGTGATTAATTTTGGATGCATTATAATGATCTGACATTTGTTTCTAATAATTTATTAGAATCTGATTACTTACACGTGGGAAAGGCTGAATAATCAGCTTTATCTCCTGTAATGCAATGTTTTAAAACAAAAATAAACTTGCTCCCATTCTAAATTAATACCTCCGGGGATGGTTGGAGCCTGGCTATGGGTCTGCTCTGGTTTCTATCTCTAAATTGGAAGATCCAGTTGGGGATGCTGCCATCTATGAGCCAAAACCAATTATAAATTTGTGAAGCTCCGTGGAATATAAGGTAGAGAATAAACTCACTGGTGAAAATTAAACTTATTTTGTGCGTAGCATTACCGCTGTTCAATTTTTATTTTGTAAAATATGATAGTTTCCGGTCTTGTCTAACTCGTCATGTTTCGAAGTGCTTACAATAGTCATGTCAAAAATACGCCCCGCGATCACAATGTGTCACAGAAAGAAGAATCGTGTTTTTAAGAGCATTTAGAATTCACTCGATTTTTCTACGGAAGTTTTATAATGAGCACACTACTTTGATAAGTAATTTCAAGGGCAACGCGGCCTAGACAAGCGAGAGAGATAGAAAGTACCGCCATCTCTTAGCAACAAGTGGAAATACCGTATTATTTTTGTTGAGAACAATAGAATCTTCCACGCACGTCGGGTCTAGACTAGAGCCTTCGGAATTAGAAAAACATGCAGCACGCATTCTGTACATGTTTGGTGGCACCTATTTATGTGAGCAAATGTGTTCTGTCATGAAAATAAGTAGGAACAAACATCGCACAAAACTTACGAAGGAACATGTCCTATCAATTCTTAAAATAACTACAACGAATATGATACCTGACATCAATGAGCTTGTCAAAAACAAGAGAAGTCAGGTATCTGGATCCTCGAGCTCAAAATAATCACTCTCTTTTATAAGTTACATATGATCTTTAATAACCTTGCATTAAATGCTATGTAATTAAATGATTAAAATATTGTAATAATTCAGTGCATTTTTTTATTTGAATGTAGTCCGCCTACACATTCTAAATTTAATACATGGTCCTCTGCAAAATTGAGTTTGACACCTCTGGTTTACAACAAGATATTACTTAAGAACTGTTATTGCAGCTTCTAATTAAATTTTTGAATGATTGTTTCACGAATTTTTTAAAATACTTTTGATCAAACTGATTGCAACTTTTCATTACAGGTCAGATAAATGCCACATGACACTCTTACTTCCTCTAGTCAAATCTACTGTAACACATTTATTAATCTAATTGATTGGGTCATTGCAATATTTACTCCATGTGGTAAGTGGATTATGTTTAACTATCTCAAACAAAATAGTAGCATTAGATTAGATCAATTTTAGCAATTACAATATCCCAAATATATGCTAATATCTTTTCGTACAAAACAATATTTGTAAAATTAATCTCATATATATAAAATATTTTAAAATTTTAATTTTCCTAATTGTATTGACATATTATTAATTAAAATCGTATTAAAAATACAGAAGACAATGATTTTTGCGAACTCTTATTTATCGACGAAACAAAGACAAAATCAAAAGAATTTCAAAAATATTATTTGAAAAATTCTATGCATGTATTATATAGAAAACACGCAAAAAAGTTCAAATTTAAAAATAATTTTTTTATTGGTTAAAAATTAGGCAAGTTATTTATTTTTAACTGTTTCAAAACTTTATTTTCCAAGAACGAAATTTGATTTTTTGTTTGGTTTGGAATCTATGATGAGCAGTACAATTACTGCTATATCCTCTACAAATATGTTTACATTTTATATTTTTGTTCAATCTTTTTAACTATCGTCTCAGACTTTTAAAAGATATCCCACCGATAGCTGAGGGGTAGGTGTTCCTGACTTCTGGGCTGTTTGTTCCGGGTTCGAGTCCCAGTTTGGACATTGACGTTTCCTTTCTCTCTCTCTCTCTGTATCTTCTCAGATGATGGATGAATGTGGCCCGCCTTATAAGTGGATTTGTGGTGGTGTGACAGGGCAATGCTATTCGTTCTTGGTTTACAGGTGCCCCACCAAATAACGTTAAAATGAGCGGCAGTTTCCGGCCTTGTTGTGTGCGACGGGTCGAGTCACCCAATATCCCGCCGTAAAAATAAACACGTCTGAAAGATTATGATACCATCACCTGTTACACGTACTAATAACAAGTTACTTTCACTTGTGATTATTCAATTTTTTACCTTCCTATAGCTCTGCTTAGCAATCCCAAATCGGTGTAATTAAAGTTTTTTCTTCTTTTTTTTTTGTTCAAATTCAGACTTTTCAAAATAACTTCCTAATTTATTTCCGTCCTTTTCCTCTGTTCATTGATCTCACCATCTCTAACTTTATTTCCTATTTCCTTCCGCGCTATATAATCACGGAACTACAAATTGATCAAGCCATAGTTCATCCCTTATGAACTTCATTTATTCATGATAAAGTATGTAGTTTACATTGATTTATTTAATTTGCAAAAGTATGAAAGAATACATTTTTAAGTGGTTGTTGATCTAAATTAACGCGTGTCAGTTTTTTTATTTAATTTTTTTTTTCAAAGTTTTTAATTCGATTAAAGTAGGATTCTACATGCAGACAATTTTTTTATCTCGAGAAAAAAAATATCTAAATTACAGTTTTGTAAATTTGTCATTACTATTATTTGAAAGGAATCTATTGAAAAAGAGATTCTTTTCAAGTAATAAATGAACACATATTGAATTACGAGTTTAAGCACTTTTTTTTTTGCCCGTTTTTGTCAAGTTTAAAAAAAATATATATTAGACATCTAATAAGCTCCGAATTTGTTTTTATGCATCTGTGATATTTAATACATTCCTTGTATCAAGACTTTCAGAAACGCCATATTTTGATTTTTAAGGATGCGATGATATAATTAATTTAAGAAGAATATTACAAATTAAATAATAATTATTATTTTCAAAGCTAAAAAATATTTTACAGAAAATCTCTAAATATTTTAAGTTTGTAAATTTAGAAAAAAAGATTGCTGTAGGAACTATGCTAGAATTTTATTAAAAAGTTCAGTTATTCGTATTAATTTGAAATTTATTTATAAGAGATAAAATTCTCTCTTTTATTGGTAAATCAGAAAAAGATTAGGAAAGAGAATAAACGAAAATCCGGTGTAAAGGGCATTTAGTATTTATAATTAAGGTTAATAAAAATATGCTTCCATAACATAAATAACATTAGTATAAAAGTAACTGTTTTAATAGTTGTATCACTCTATTTAAGAATAAGGATATACTTCATTTATATACAGACTGTTTACAACTGAATTGATCCTATTCAGAGCCCCATTGAACACGTTATGCTAATTGAGTTATGACGAAACTTGACTTATACTTTATACAAAGCATAAAGAATTGATTTCTGCAATAAAAAAAACATTTTTATTTAAAAATTATTTCGGCCATAAGATGACAATTTTCAAAATTCCTTATGCAAATTGATAACATTTATGAGAGGATTTGTAATCAGTCAGAAAATCATTCTGGCTCTTTTTTCATTGTTAGTTATGGCCTTACAAAATAATCAATTTACCAGTAAAGTATTTTTTTAAAATGGCAAAACGTTGCCTACGCTGCACTATTTAAAAGTTGTCATGTCGAACAGAGGTTTCAAGAAATTATGTAATCGAAGAAATTGAAATTTTGGATGTGCTGTCAAGAAGGTCGATAGTGGCTGCGAAGAAAATGTCGAAAAAGTCGTAGTTGCTGATGTAGAAAGAGCCTCCATTTCCCGATAATATTCAACAAGCGATTGTTCAGTCACGTTAGTTGGCAGTTCTTTGGTCGAAAGTATCATAGATTGTATAAGTAAAGTGTATTCAGTATAACATCAACATATGTTACAAATGCTTAAGCTTCAAGACCCCTTAGTTTAAATTATCTGCTCTTTAATTATCCCTCGGGTGCAAGAAACGACTGTTGGGTGGTAAATTAGTCAAACCAACTAATCGAACATGCTTTGATTTTGCTTGTTGGTATTTGAAGATAATGGCTCTTGAAGACACATGAAAATTCTGCTTTAGGATGAAGTTACATTTTCTTTAGGAGGGGTCGTGAATAATAAAATAAATGTTGTATTGTTTGATATCCTGCATGAACAACCATTGCATCGAGATTAATTAATTGCAAGGTATAGGCTTACTGCTAACCATCACTGGACCATTTTTCTTTCCTCAAGGTATTCCTCAAGTACACAAGGTCTTTCTACAATGTACAATACATTAAATTCCTTTGATAGTATGTCATTCCATAGTTATAGGAGCGTTAATGTTTTCAATCCAGTGTCTGCATGCAAAATGCAACCACTTCCCACATTCTGCTCCAAGTAAAAAAAAACTACTTCATTCTAATTTTGGATATAATCGTGTAATACGCAAAGAGCAATTACGAATGACTGGTTTTTTCATCCAACTTAAACTTCAGATATTTCTGGTTGGAAGTTTTGAAAGGATTGTTTACGAAAAAAGAATATTTTAGGACCTTATCTGAATCAAAATTTCTGTTACCACCTTTTCTCTCATGCTTCGATAGTTGTTTTACGGGCTGCCATAGAACTTGCCGTAATAACATTTTCAACAAATTATTCGTTCAATGAATCAAACTTCGTGCTTATTCTGTAATTGAAAAATTCTTAATGATTCTCATAGATATTTTATTTTACTTATAGGCGTCACAATTTTTAATATCTTCAAAATTTGGATTTTTTTAAATAGAAAAATTGCTCTATATTTATTTATAGAAATATAGCGTATATACCAAGTATCACAAAAATTCGTAATAAACGAATTCTATATGTAAATGAATAAGGTAGCTTTAATCATAACCATTATATGTATATGGGATACATAAAAACATTATTTGTGGTAATAAGTTCCTATATTTTTTGTATTTCGCCTTCCTTCCATTTATAAAAAAAAAATGGTTGAATAATTGGAAAATTAAAGTACTTTAGAACTGTCAAATTTAGTTATTTATGCGTTTTATAACTGAAGTATTTACTTCAAATTGATAATTTTTTACAAGTGAACATTTGAAGAAATATGCTCATAGTTCAATTAAGAAAAATTGTTCAAATGGATTAGCATAGTGAATTGATTGCAACAAATTAATCATATATCTACAAAAGCACGAGTTAGTAAGAAAGTAATTGTGCAAAATATTTTCTACTTTGCTGATTGAATTTATCATACACTCAATATTTATCTTTATAACATTTACACTAATCAAATGACTCGTGATTTGAATAATTGTCATCTGGTATTACGAAAGTGTCTCACATTTATTGAAGATTACAATTAACAATTCAAAATCGAGCATTTTCAGCATTTCAACCCATACATTGCTTAAAGTAACTTCTTGTTACTGACTTTATTCTGCTGTACCTAATGCCGACCATAAAAATTTCCACATAAAAGAACTTCATATGAATCTTGCGAAGCTTATGTGACAAACAGAACATCCTATTATGTTTCTATTCTGCTTTTTTAGAGGGGAAAAAAGTGACAGCCCTTCTTACATTAATTACATTTGAATGTCGGAATATATTTTTCTGCTTTGCAAGTTATATCTCTTATGAAAAAGTGATAAATTATACTCAACTAGAATTGCGTAACCGTATATCCTAATGAATGGTGAGAATCAAGATTCATTGCGAAATAGATGAACTGATGAGTGTCCTGCAGAATACTGTATAAAATCTCTGCGACCTTCATCAGTAATAGTCGAGAATATTTTGCAGGGTCTTTAGGGATTATACAGCAATGTTAAGAACACTAAATGTGGTGTTTATTAGAAAATCGTTTACTTGAACAGTTCGATGATATTTTAAAAATATTTAATGGCATCCATGTCATCAGATGTCCTTTTTGGCATTACATCAGCCCATGACTCTTCATATGTGATCAGCAATGAATCTGGCAACCGTAGTGGACTAACGTTGCTTTATAATACGAGTAACTTTTATTAATATATAAATGCCACATCTCTTTTGCTTCACCATGAAAAACATATTTTATCATCTACAGTCGGTGTCATCACACTTAAAATGGGGTGATATAAAGCACTCGTTTCGATCATTTCTTGCTGTTCTTTGGCCAGCATCTATTATGTTTCTGAAGTGCTCTGTATCATCCAAACTTCCGTAATGCTATGTTTCTGTCCTATAATGCAGATTGCGTGCTTAGGTGCTTTTATAAACTTTGAACATCTGGAGATTTTCTCTTGGTCATTGGTTGTTGACTAACTGGCACGCCAGCATTCACTAGCAACCTTCCACGCTGCATTTACTGCTGGATCCTGACGCGTAGTATTTGAAGCTGCAATAAATGCCTTGTTTCTATTCTACTGTTTTTATAAATGTTAATGAGTGGGGAGTGTCAAACACACTGATTTCTCACCTCTATATTTTCTATTTTCTGGAACAACTTGATTTTTCTTCTGTAAAATATGAGCTCAATAAATATAATTCTATTTGCAATTTTTCTGATGTGGCAAATAAAATGGTCAGCTGTGAGGGTTCTAATGATGTTCTGTGCGTCAAGTACTATGTCATCAATGTCCTGACACTGAACTTGAGATTTCTAAAAGTAATTTTTTTATTCACGGCTATATTATTAATATTTTACAACAAAAATTACTAATAATTAAACAATCACTTCAATTTTTACAATATTCCTAATTTGTATTATAATTTTTTTATTCGCATTTAAAAATGGCTATTTAATTTTCAACGCTTTTTTTTTATTATAATAAATTAGTGAAAGAGAAAAAGTAAATGTTTTTTCTTCCGTAAAATTTCTTATTTTATAGTTCATTACTGTTTGGCCATTGTGCTTTTGCTATTATTTTTTTCAATATATTTTGTGCTTCAAAAATCGAAACATAGTTTGAATATTGAGTTCTATAAAAACTTTTGTGTACAACTAATACAGAAATATACACAAATTAATTCATCTACTTAAATTCCTTAACATATTTAGCAAAATAAAATTAGGATTATCAATAATCTATTCTAATTAATGGTAGTTGTAGTCCTTTTAATAGTTTTTAAATTTAAATTTTTAATTAGGATACTTTGTTTGAGTACAAATCAAGAATTAGTGCTTGTAATTGGCATTTTATCCACCATTAGTTTGCATTTTTCTCATTCTTTACATCGATATTTCTTAGATTTACGCAAAGCATTAACTATTAATTAACTTTTATCTTCTATGAATAAGAAATCTATAAATCATACATATTTTATAGTTTATTTTCAGCAAAAATAACTAAATATCAAATTTCTTGTTACTAATGACACTTGGCGAATCCAAACCCGCCCGTTAGGGATTGTGCGAATGAAGTCAGAAAGAACGTCTTCCGTTTTTGAAAAGAGCAACCCCGTTCGAAAATGGAATTATGACTTTGGCTCATAGGTGGCAGCACCATCTAGGTAATCTAATTTAGAGATTGAAGCCAGAGAAGATCTACGGTCTGGTTCCAATCACCCCCAGAGGTATTAATTTGGAATGGGAATATGGAGGAAATTTCACGTGCCCAGTCACCATTAGTGAACACGAAAGACCTTCGGCTAAGCCGGGATTCGAACTCATTATTCTCCGGTAACGAGAATGATTCCCCAACGAATTACAGACCAACGATGCCCCTAGTAAATTCTTATAATCAGCAACTATGTCTGATGAATATTTTTAATATAATATTAAGTATAATGAATTATTGCAAAATAAAATGTTGCTGTTAGTCAAAAATTAAACCTATATTCTAACATAAAAAATATTAAGATAAAAATAATAAATAAAGGTTGTGTAAATTATTATTTAAAATTTTGAAAGTGTCAAAAGTTCTCAAATGTAAATTCAGTTCAAAAATTAAAAATAATATATTTGTAATCGTCATAGCGGTACTTATATGTCATTCCTGTCTATCTTGAATTCGTCTAACTTAATCTCTATTTGGTGATTTTCTGATTTTTCACTGTTGAGAATGTCAATTGACTTAACTCTTTCAAAATTGTCTTTTATTATACGGCATCAGTAATTGTAATTTTTTTTTTTTTTTTGTTAAAAATGGGAATTTTGTTTGAGATATTGTTCTTTTCTTATCTCGCAGTTTCCGTATTCAAACACAGTATTAATTTTAAGAAATTATGGCGATAAGTGTGACAACACTAACAGAATAAATAATGATATTAATTACCTTTACAGAAATAGTTGATTTTTTATTGGATAACATCAAAATTAAAAAGTAGAAAGTCATTCGTATGTTTCACCTTAATTTAGGTTTTTTTTTTCGGTAGGGGGGGAGTGCTTGGCTAAACTCGATCATTGCTTAACAGTGGTTAATTTCAACAATAAAAATATTTTTTTTTACCCCAATAGCTATATCACTATATTTAAGGCTGGAATAAATAATCTAAATTCTTAAAACAACTAGTTCGAAAAATCTTATGCAGCCTTTTTTGTCAGAATCGCATTATTATTTCTAAGTTACTAGTAAGCAGCATTATACGGTTCCTCCACAAACATATTAAATGTTTTTCATTTAATCTTTTCTATAATTCTTATTACTTAAAAGTTACCCTGAATTCTTTTAACTCTCTGGCTGCTCCTGTTGCCATTTCCTCGAGCAAAATTCTGCGATATTCGTGAGCATGTGTTTTTTCCTTTATTAAGACTTGTCTTATAATCCTTCTTTTAACGGGTTAAATCTAAATTGGTTAAATTAAAATTATTGTTGACTAATTTAAAAATGAACCACCCTCTGAAAAAAATGTCTCTATGAAATTTATAATTTATTTATTTAGGTGATTTTATTGTGCGAAGAATCTCTAAACTGATTAAGATAATCAAACAAATGTAACTGATTTTATTCCAGTATATATTCATTTTTCAATCTCGCTCGGCAAGTGTTGATCAGACTTCTTCTGTTAGTGAGATACCTAGCGAATAATGTATCCATGGCAGAGGTGAACATTTAGATTAATAATAATCTGTACAATCGGGAAAGAAAGTCGACATGTGACCTAACATTATTCTACTGAAATGAAATAGACTGCTGTCCACCCAGAAGGAAATATTCAAATGCAACACCCTGAAGGAAGCACGCAAATAACATACAATTTACAACATGTATTAAAGGAGATGAGATATGCAAATGATTAGAATTTCAGAACTGGAGATTTTGACGATTTAAAGTTTGACAATTGTTTTTCTTGTGGTTTAAGAAAACGATCATTATGCCTTGTAGAAAACAGCAATCGTTTTTTGATCAAGTATCCGAGTTCAATAGA
>JAPDSC010051849.1:0-14363 GCA_026290005.1 Latrodectus geometricus | reverse complement strand
AAGAGAAAACAGTGAAAAAGAACCTTGATTTTGCTCTGATGCTTCTCGTAAGGAAGGATTACAAACGTCAGGAACAATTAATTGACCTCCAAACATCTGTTCACTGAAGTGTATTAACAAGTGGTTTTTAATCAGTCTTATTATTATATTTTTTTTCCGTGACGTTTGAAGGTGGGGTTATTATTCTTGTAGCATTGAGGTACTTTTATGAAGATATATGCTTAATTTTTTTGAAGGACTTCATTTTTTTATATTGCTGCCAACCTATTGAAAAAAGCGTTTAAGGCATGTATCATCCAAGAAAATAATTAAACATAGTTCTTTAAATAGTGATCTCATTTTGTTAGGAAATTCTTTTGTTTCGAATCAGTTATGAAAAATATTGAATATTTTAGAAAAAAAAGATAGAATAATATTTTTCTGTCTTTTGGGATACATTTTTGTAAATAGTGCAATAGGAGATTTTCATTTATATGTTTCGTTTTTCCTTTTAAATGTAAGTGATTTAAAATGAATCGCGTGTATCACATTCAAATATCAATTGACAAAATTTTGTAATTTGATTTCTTTCATAATTTCTTTAATTCAAATCTAGCAACATTCAACATTTGTTCATAAATCTCTAAAAATATTTTTTTAAAAATGCCTATTACCCTCATGTTTTTTGTTATCAAATGTATGGATGGCGTTTTATAACTATTCATATTTTCAAAGTTGTTAATTTGGCAACCGTCAAGAAAGATAATTCTATGCTTCACAATAAGAGTTCTCTTCTCAAATAATTCTATTAGAAGTTTTAATTTTGTATCAATTGTCAATCTACGAGGTTGAAAACAAGCTATATTCAATGTATGAAATGTTTTTTTCTCTTTCATATACATTGGTATATAATTTGAGAATATTAATAAACAAAAACTGGTGTACCTTTGCAGCTGTCATCTATTCTTACCTGAAAATTCATTAGCATTCGGAACAAGTTTCAACAGATGGTGTTCCACTGTTGACATTGTCTAATAAAATGAATGTGTCCAGATTTAGCAGCTAATCATTAGGGTATAGTTTACGGTTCACTAAGTTACGACGTATTTGATGCTGTCGGTTGAGGTTATATCTATTGTCATTAATCTGCTGACTTTCATCAATTGCTGAATGTAATAAGCTTTATTATCTGATGCTACTATGCGATATGCAGCGTAACAATAAATATGAAATTTGTCATTTCCCTTCTACGAATAAAATCAATGACGTAAGAGGAAGATACGTAATCACATAAGACGTTCTTAAACATGATTGCGTATTAGCAGTGTCATCTATTAAAGAACTAATAATATTTATTTCGTTTTTGTGTTTACAATATATTTAATAAGAGGAAAGTGTGATTGAAAAATTTTTTGGGTTTAGATGTAATCAGAGTAGGGATGGAGTAAAAATTTGTTCTCGTTATCCATCTTTATTTATAAACTCTATTTTTAATTTCCTTAAACGACATTATAAAATGCCTTTTATGGAAAAATCTAATTATATACAATAAAAGATAGATAAGTCTTAAATTATTTATATATGAAAATTGTGTCTATTATTACATAAACATTTGTTTTTTATATCTTTTATTCTTTATTTTAAAACAAAATTCGAAGTTTTAAATTGCCTACTCAATAATAAGAATATATTACCTGTAAATAACACTATTTTACAGGTAATTATTGTTACATTTTTCTTATGACATTCTATTTATTCATCTCGATAATATCTTTTATCGTGATTCCATGTTTATAATGAAGATAGAAAATTAATACATGGCGTTTAAAATTTAATGTGTTTATTCAGTGACAAGGCACTTGTATATGTTAATTTATATACCAGTTGAACAGTAACTTAGGTTGATAAATATTCTAATATAAAATAATGTTTGTGAAAAAAAGGTGACTAAATTCTATTATTGCGAAATAATTGCATTAATTCTTAAGTAATTGCGTAATTCTTAAGAAGTAATTGTATATTTTTGAATGTCAAGTAATTGTATAGTTTTCTGAAAAAAAGTTATCATCATAGGACTCTTAATCACATCAATTTGAGCAATTACTTTCCTAATATGCTTCCACAAAAGGCAAATTTCTTTGAGCAAGATAGAAATTACTTAAGTAATAATTTTTATCGAATGAAGAGTAATATTGAACTGCAAAATAATCTCGACTTTCGTTTAAAGTAAATTTTTCTTCATTTGCCAGCTTTTAATTTTCAATGTTTCTGGCAAATGACTGATTTAGCTTAAATGTCATACCGTGAGCTCCTGAATCATAGTTAGTGATTATTTATTAAAAATAAAGCCAAAACTTGCATTTAAAAGGGATAAATCTTGTTGAAAGCTTTCAGAAAGAGTACGAAAAGTTAAAGGGGAATTTTGAAAAAAGTATAAGTTTCATTTTAAAAAAAGGAAAAAAAATTTAATCAGTCGAGTATTGAGGCCAAAATATTCTTAAAGGAGAGATATTTTGAAAAAAAAAAGTTTTTTTTTAATTCTTATTATTAAATTTTTTATTTTCGGCATGAGTATCTTCCTTGGAAAAAAAACCATGTATTCAACTAAAGAAAGAACCTTTTATTCCAGTTGTCTAATCGCGGTGGATAAGATGTCATGATTTAGGTTGTATTGGAAAAGAAGTGCGATCCGGTAATCTGAAGTTAATTAATTCAAAGCATAAGCGTAAAGAAATCTTAAAGCAAATATCATGAAACTCTTCAGTATATTTTGGCTAACTATATTTTGAATCATGTTACTGTTTTGATAATCGAAGGTTGATTGAGTATTTGCGCTATTCAAAAATCAATAAATGTGATACAAATTCAAAGAGATGTCAGGAGAAAACGTGGTAAAATGATGGAACAAAATAGGTACAGGAAGAAAATCTATGCGAATTTATCCTTGTCATCTCGATTGAAAGAGGTTAAATAAGAATTAAACCCAGTTTTTAAAATTAATTATATTAAATATTTTACCCAAAATAAGCAGATTTATGACGCATGCAATTAGTTTCATTTTAAGTTATGAATAACTTTCTTGGTTTATGTGTCACTTAAATGACTCATCTGTATCTTTTGAGTTAAGAACGCTCGCGTGAAAACATCCTTATATAAATAGAAAGACCCTATACGTAGGCTTTTTGTAGGAAGCGTATAGGATGCATATTGGATACACATTCATTAAAAATTCTGATTATTGACTTCGATTTCTGGAGTTAAGTAATTCTTGTTATCAACTCAAAATTGGTCCATTTTCAACTGCACGCAAATCGTCGATTTCTTACTGTCGGTTTGTAAAAATTATCACATAATTTATAGATTGTTTTTAAAATCGCCAGCTTTAGGGAATTGAGTTACTTTGATATCATTATATTTGATATTTTTAGAAATTGTCACGAACAATTTTTCTGTATTGTTTATGAATGTTTTTTCATGTGCCTTTTAATTTTCAAAGTCTAAAGCTTCATTTACAATAGGTTATAATTTGTGAATCGCAAGGCACGACATCTGTTTTCTTTGTTTTTCTCTTATTTCAAAAACTAGAATTCTATTAGTCTCGTTTCTTTTGTTTATATATTCCTTACTCCGTTTGAATTCTGTAATGTCCATGCTTGAATATTTTTTGTCGCAAAAAGACCTCTTTCACGTGCGATGACATTCCAAATTTCTTTCAATGGGCATTCGCTTCAATGTGTGAACTCTTTCAGTTAACATCTGTATACTTTTAACAGCAGGGTTAATGACGTGTTTATTAATTCGTTAGGATGTGTTTGGAATTTGTTCTCGAATTTAGTGTGTTTTATTCTACATTTATTTATGAGTATGTGCAGAATTTTAATCATTCGCTGTTGCTGACTTTGTTTGCTAACTTAACTTTTTTTTTTTCTCTTTTATTCAAATTGGAACGAAATGGATTTTTTTTTTTTTTTTTTTTTCCTTCGGCAATATTTATTGATTTTTAACAGTTTTTATGATAATGATTCTTAGTCTTTAAAACCTTATATATTTATCTATATTTCAGTTATAATTTTGTTATTTATATGAGTTATTGACATGCAACAATTCTTAATTTCTGAAAATAAGTAATAAAAAACTTCTCTCCCCCTCTTGGATTTCTTAGACGAATCCAAAAATTCTTGGTTTTTCGCATGCAATTAAAATATAGAAATCAATTACAAATACGATTTTTTGTGCTTCAATTGGTAGAAATTTTCATCTGTTTATGTTGTAGGATTTATGAATTTTAAAAACAAATGTAAAGCAAAAAGAATAGGGAAAGAATTTCCTACAAAGAACAGCCAACATAAAATATCAAAATATTTAATACTTTTACACATTTTGTGTGTTAACTATTTCAGACTGGCTTAGAGCTTAAATATCCTTGATGTAAAAAAGAAATAAATCAAGGATATTTATAAAAATTTGTTTTTGTTTCCCAATGCATTGTTTCCTATTTTAGCTTTCATTATCTTAGGGTTTTTTTTTTTTTTTTTTTTTTTTTTTTTTCCCCTGGAATTTTATAGTATTGATACGTAGTTTTTTAAGCTTTGTAGTTTTAAATAAATAATTTAACAAAGATGCATAATTCATGCATTTTTGCTAAATTTTTTTATTTAGTGCAAAACTGATAGAGTACCTCTAATGGTTAATAATAAAAATAAAATAATAAATGCAGCGCTATAAAAATCAAGGTAGAAACAAATTGAGAAATTCTGAGTCGGGAAATATTAATTACTATTCATTAAGAACTAATCTTTCACTATTTACATTAAGTATATTTTGAGTAATGCAGTAACGTTCATTCTTATTATTTCTAATAATTTCATCATGTTTGAAATATACGTGTTTCATATATTGAAAAAACATTTTTTATTATTCTTTCAAATATTGTTTTAACTTTCAAAAAATGCATAATTGTCTACTTTAACTAGATGCTAGAAAACTATTTTTAAATACTTATATTAGTTGGTACTTAGCGAGAAAAGTT
This sequence comes from Latrodectus geometricus, assembly GCA_026290005.1. NCBI lineage: Eukaryota > Metazoa > Arthropoda > Arachnida > Araneae > Theridiidae > Latrodectus > Latrodectus geometricus. The sequence continues at coordinate 9,355 of JAPDSC010051849.1, read as the reverse complement.
TTTTTTTTTTTTTCATTTTTTAACTTAGTAGATTAATATCTATAATTAATCATTGTTCATTTCTATCAGTACATTAAAAAAACTGATTAATCTTTTTTTGAAATTTGATCAAAATAATTTCATTATCAAATTAGACGTTAAGTCATTTGTTTTTTGCCTTTTATTTGTATTTAGAATCTAAAAGTTATTTTTAAAATTATTGGTCGTGCCTCAGCTTATAGCAAGTTTTAATTTAATGAGAATCAACTTAAAATTTCCAATTTTTATTAGGTGTTAAAATCTCGTTTCTTGTAAATCTTTAGTATATTTTGAATTTGTTTTCGCACGTAAGTAAAGGTAATCATTTTAAATTATGTAAATATATTCTTCTCTTTCATTGATAAAAATCACACTCATGGATTCATGGTTATTTTCTATAGCTACATTTTTGCTGCTTTTTTAGAAGATGATTGAATAATGCGTACCATCACTACTATCTTATTTAAAATTCATAAGTTGTTTCTTATTTTGTGTTGTAACTACTAGTAAAATGCGCCAATATAAAATGATTCATAAATGTTAAGTTGTATATTAAACAGATAATTTAATTTTTTACATGTAAACATATAATGCAAAAACGGGTGTTATATTTCACTGTTGTCTCGGAAACTTTGTATGAACCTGAAATTTTGTTTTGTCTAGGACTAATTAGTGTATAAATAACTGAAGAATAATGATTATGATTAGCTTACTGAATATGCAATATAAACTTAACTTATGAAAGCCGATTGTTTAACACAATTCGAAAATATGAGGGTAACTAAATTTCTATATATCTTTAAATATACACGTATATGAGAACATATGTGTATGAAAATGAAATTTAAAGAGCATGTGTGTTTTCATATGGCATGTGATATTCATTTAGTTACGTCATTCTCGGTGCAGTTTGTATTTCATTTTTAAAATTAAATACTTGATTGTATGTGTGCTACATAAAGAATTTTGGTTTGTTTATAGCACAATTATAGGTTTGAAACAGTATATCCGAAATGTAATACTGTATCAGATTTCGCATTGTACATTTCTTTGAAATTTACATAAAATTTCCTTTATACTTATACATTACTTCCTCTTATTGACTTGCTATGAGAAAACACTTTCGTCGGACCTATTTATAAATGTCAGATATTTAACAAAAAACCTATTGTCCTTGAATGTATCCGCAAGTATATTTCTCTTGTCCTTTTCGGATGTTAAATAAATAAATGATAACAATAAATGAAAGAGAGAGATGCTTTCTACACCCTTTTCTGTATTCATCCTTATCGGTCATACGAGGACGGACCCACGGACGTTGAAACCACTTAGCATAATAAAGGATACACGTTGAGATGTTGTAACAGCTGTTGTATCTCCTATGACCATCGGACTGGGACGGAAGTGGCCACGGATTCCGTTATACTTTGGAATAAAAGTAACTGTTGAGTGGACATGGAGAGTGACCCGAGAAGAACAGGCTCGGGGATGTAAATAACCATCTCTTTCTCCGGCCAAGCGTGGCCGACTGTGAAACTGGAATACTAATTATTTCCCATATTTATAACACTAGGTGTTTTTACAGCTTTGTGGGTGTTGTTGGTGATTTGTGCATTTGAAAGATTACTGGGGATATTTGCTTTTTGGATGGTTTCTCACTGACTTCCCTGGTCGATTGTAAATCTTCTCTGTGATAAACTGATTATACTAGAACTCACACAATGCAATTAATGTTTTTATAATACAGAAATGCGAATAGATTGCCAGTATTTAAACTTCAAGTTTTTAATCGAGTCAAAAATTATCAAAAGTTTAATTTAATCTAATTGTTAGTTTCCTAGATTTGTTGTTTCCTTAATAGATTGTGTTACTTCTGTTTTGAGTTCCAATGAGATCAAATTTGTTCTTGCTAAAATTTGGTTTGTCACTTCTGTATTAATAGTTTTTGCACATGGTATTTAATTTAAGGAGGGTTGATTGTACTTAAAATGAATTCGAATCACTACAAACATCCCTTCCTAAGATAGGAATGAAACTCACGAACTGTGAATTAAGAAGTAGAGTGCCAACCATTCAGGTGCTCGGGTGGCTATTTGATTTTGAAATTTAAGCTTGTGTTTAAGTTTTTATTGGCATAAATATTTTACTGTTTCTTTAGAAAAAATGAAACTTAGTAAAATTTGAGAAATGAAATGGTTAAAAAAAGAAATGGTATAAACAACTAAATTTATTTAATTTTGTATCGTTCATAACTAAATTTGATTAAGAAAGATACACAACAGAAATAAGTTCTTAATAATTTACAGTATTTGTTTTATATAACATTGATCTTACATTAAAATAAGATATTTATTTAGTGTTAACTATTTATATATTGGTCTTCAGAATTAAGATATTTTACACATTTATTTAATTTCATGAAAAGAATTGAATGAATTGCTGAAAATGTACTGCTTCGATAAAAAGATGCATATCTGAACAAGCATTATGTTGGATAGCAGCTCAATGTGCTTGAATGTTACTACTATATTCGCCATCATGACTTTATGTTAGCCTTTCATAGGAGATATTAACCTTGATTTCGTTTTATTGACAATTATCGGTTTTCTTGGCAACAATAGGGTACAGCTAAACTTGTCAAGGATTGTTAAAAAGCAAAAATATTTGCTCAATGAATTGATGAGTTATATTTGCAATTATATAATATGCCTGAGACGTTCTTAAGAAAATAATTGCAGTTCATAAGTCATTTAATGACCTGTTCCGGAAAACGGTGTTGTATATGCGGGGTCATGTGTCATAAGATATCGTAAACTAGATCATCTCTTTTATAAAATCACTACGTGACGTCATCTAAGTGTAGACCATACCCTACGTTATTTCCTTCTTTGATCAAAATTTCACGCCTTTCGAAACCTAATAAGCGTTAAGCAAGATTAAGCTTGTGTAAATTATTTTTGAGTTATTTTATATTATATAAATCTATGTCCGATTTAAATTTCATTAAAAATTGGCTTGTAATTTAAAAGAGAATCGACTAAATCTGAATATATATAGTATTTTTTTTATTTATTTTTGAAAAACAATGTTTTGAAACCAATTTCATAATTCAAGCTGTAAATCAGCAGTAGTTTCACATCTAGGAAAATTGTACCATAAAATTTTGTTTTTATATAAATTTCATTTCAAATGAAATTTCTGCTCTGATAATGTTTTGTTTGTAATATAATTAAAAATGTTTCTGTATCTTCCGATGTATACTATTCATCTTATTTTCCCTGTTGCATTAATTCGACATTGATTTTAAAAATAAGTATTTAAAAACAGTAGAAAACACTCTAGTTAGAATAAAGGCTAAGCAAGTAAAAATAAGTTAAAGAGCTTTGAAAATTGAAACAGCTGTTTCCATTTTAATACCCGACTTCAAATTATGCTTGAACTACAGCTACTGCTTTAAATTCATAGAATCCGCATCTGTGTGTCAGAAATGTTCGATGCCAAGCTATTTTAATTTGCTGCTTTACGTTACGAGTGTAATTTAAAGTAATATGTTAGTAAGACCATGCGTTAATATGTAAGTGATACCATTTGTGCCAGTAAATGAAACATCTGCACGAAAAAACTTTTTTGAAAACAATTTTTTTAAAATATGTTTTAATTACATTGCTATAGAATATAAACATTAAAAATGGTACTTTTTTGTGTGCAAATAATGTAATAAAACTGGCATTGTTTTCTATCTAAAAAAATTGCTGCTTCAAATTCTCGTTTAATTCAATTTAAGTTGAGCCATATAAACCTTTTAGAAAATATTATAATTGTTAATTGTTCTCAATTACTTATGTTATATTAAATTAGGAATTTTGCACTATGATGAGAGATATGTATTCGTAGATTCATATTAAAAGGAGTATTAAACAACATTGTTCTGTTTGATTGGAAAAATTTTGGGTTTTCCTCTATTCGGCACGTGAATCTATGAAAAATATTTCTGTGGAAGGCAACAAGAAAGGTAGATTATTCAGATACTACCTTCAAAAAATGACTTAAAATGTAAAACAAATGCAAAATTAGGGTATGTAACTTAATAGAAATATTCATGTTCTTATACTTATACTCATATTCTATCACTGCTCACAAATAAGCTTTTTTGCAGACTTTATTTCTAATACAAGAATGACAATGATTTTTTACTGGTCATGTGCGATTATACTAATGGCTTTTATCCAACCATGTGATTTATAATATCGAAACAATCATGTACGTTTTGTAAAATATTATACCAAATATTGAGTCATTAAATAGCGCCTTTGGTGACCAAAGTATTGTTTTTATCGTCAATTGCCAATGTATGTTACATTTTCAGATGAAAAACTTAAATCTCGCTGGATTGAATGATTTTTAGGTCATTCAACATGAAATTCGAAGTAAACCATTCTATTTCTCGAGGCGTCAGTTTGATAGTGACACGATTTTTCTACTTACGGAACAACTATAATTGCTTAAATGAAAACAAACTTGCATCAAAGAAACGTATCAAAGGTCCATCTATCTAGCCCATCGTAGCATTTGCTGCCAATGAAGGTCCTGATGATAGCTGTAAAATACATATTCGAGCAAGACGTTAGATGATGGTCTTGTTTGGTGGAAAATTGTTTTTGTGTACACTTTCTATATCATACCTATCGCTCACATTCGTAATATAATGTGCAATTACTTTCTTAAGGTTGGATTTTCATGTAAACATCAGATTTTATTGGCGAATTTATCTGGATTTATCTCTTCAATGATGCTATCCAGTTTGCATTATTTTCTTTCTCCTTTTGATCCCATCATATATATTAAAGAAAAATGTGATCAAATATGAAAATATTTATTTCTGGTAGATCAAAATAATATTTATCGCAATTTTCAATAAATAGTTTTTATCGTAATTTTATTCCATACCTTAGTTAACTACCATACATATTGATATTTATTCCAAAAATATTATTAAATATTTCTTCCTAATTGATTACTGGAATGACATTTCATAAAACAAACTTATTGGAAATTGTTTTGAGAGAGTTGTATGCAACATGCAAACAAACTGCAGTCTTCGACCTTTTTAGTCCAATTTTATTTATTATTCTATCCAATTTTTCACTTATTATTTGAAACAATAACAAATTTTGCAATGTTTTTAGTTTTAAAACAATACAATTTTTATTTTCCTTACATCTCGGCAACATTGCACTTATGGAATGTTTACTTTTATGTTATTCGCTGCATTTTTTAAGTTACAATTAAATTTTATTCTTTATTTTCGTAAATAAATATTTCATTGTTTATGCTGTATTTTAGAATAAAACCGAAGAGATTTTAAAAAGATATTCCTATGTGAAACATCTTTTAAAAGTCATAGCAGTTCTTGCAAATGAAAAAAAAAAAAAAAAAAAAAAAAAAAAAAAAAAAAAAAAGTTATTTTAAATTATTTCACTTGTGTCAATAAAAATATTTTGGTTTAGTATTTAAGCTTGTTTAATCCTGTTCCGATCCACTTCAATTACAAATAAATAGTTCTTTGGTGTAGTAAATATCAATTTTTATTAAATAACAATTTTTTCTAGTTTATACAAATGCCAGAAATTTAATCACTAAGCCATTAGAGTCTAGATCTTGCTTCCAAATACTTAAAAACAGAATTATAAAATAATGTAATGCATTTGCCAATACACATTTATCTATGGATTGTCCAGAGTTAGATGGCGCAGCTTGTCCTTATTGGACTTTGCGCCATAAAACCCAACCCAACAACAACAACCAACAACATGTCCAGAGTTAGAGAGTGAAGTCTAAATCGAATTTTAAAATAGATGTTGGCATTCAGATGTATGCCAATAAGTCTAAATAACGCCAAGGCTACTGGATGAGGAAATTCTGAAATAACTGGCTTTGAACAACTGAATAAATTTTTTAAGTTCCAACGTTTGTTATTCGTAATCATTAATAAAATATTTTGTAAATTTAATAAAAAAACAAACGATCAACGTTGATTACTGAAAATACTTTTGTCTATTTTTAAAGATTAGCATCATTTTCTGTAATACCGTAATACCTCTTTTAGCATTACATAACTTTTAAAAGAATTACTCAATTCTAGGAAAGATTCACATTAACTTTTCTAAGAATTCTATTTCAGAAATTATAGTTTAGTAATTTTTTTATTCTATGATTTCATACTGTAAAATTAATAGTTTTGGAAAGAAATTTAGTAAATTGCAAAATTAATTTCAAATATTTTTTGTCTCTTTTAACAGTACTTCGAGTTATTTACTTATATGTATACAAATTTATGTTAATATGCAAAATAAATTGAATATCCCTTGTAAAACAACATCTATATTTAAATTAGAAATTTTTCTATTTTTTTTCAAAAAATATAGTTATTATATATCACCTTAAAATCATTCGAAAATTTTTGCTTAGACTACCAACATTTTAAATAAATCGAACGATGTTTTGTTATATTTGATTTCGAGAGAAAAAATTTCGAATTACTTTTTTCGATCTAATTCTAAAATTCTAATGAATGATTCCATTGTCGTATTTATTTTAACATGGCTGTAATGCATAGTCTGCGTTGTTGGGAAAGTGTCCACGTTAATCTATTATATCAGCCTTTCTTTAGTTTGGCGTGTATGTAGAGAAGGGTGCCAGCTCAGGTGGTGACCTCTTCATCTGGCCAGGGTTAAAAATTTTGAGTCACTTCGACAAACGAGTATTCTAAATCCATTAACCTGAAAGTGCAATTCGAACTCGCCTGTACCGTTATATTATCTGTATTAAAAGTATAAAATGATGTAATTTTAATATAACTTATGATATTACTTTTAATGTAACTTTGACTTGACTATATTCAGCGTGACTACCAAATTATTTTATGCAAATCATCCCTCCCGTTGAAAGAATTAATATTTTTTTATAACGTAGTTAAAATTTTAGGAAAATAAGCGATCTTGTTTCGAATGTCTTAAAAAATACTCTAAATATGTGGACTATTATGTTCTGACTGAATGTTCTATTTTATGGATTTCTTAATTGGACTTTTTTTTGATGAAATTCCAAAATGCTCAGAAACATTGAACCCGATTCTATTAATGCAATAAAATCGGACTTTGTTGAATTAATTATTTGTATTTATAAAATATGAATGATACATTGAATCATTAAAAAATCCTATTCCTATTGTATTATTTTTCAAATAATATTGTAAAATAAATTCATAAATGTAAATTGTAACTGCCTATTTTTAGTCTTTCCCAACTCATGAAATCTCCGATCCGTGGAAAGTGTGACCCGAAATTGGATAAATGACCAGATACATTTATATTTAGAATTTTTTTTATTTTGTTTGCTGAAGCGCGAAATGAAAAGGGGAGAGTTTAATTATTTACACACTCTGTCGCGTCAGTTTTATTTTTTGGGCGGTATTGACACGAAATCAGTGCATTCGTCTTTATTTAATTTCAGTTATTAATGACAGTATTTTACTGTGTAAACTACAACCACTGACGCTGTGGCACAAATAGTTAAATTTGGATTATTGCATTTGCTCAGGCATGAATTAATTCACTGTAGTATTGGAAGAATCCAAGAACACATTTCTCTTGAATATTATATGACTTTTTTTGCAAAATAAATTATATTATTTATTCCTAGTTATCAGTCAATCATAATTCAAATTCATAGTGCCTGTCACATCTGAAAATATGATAACATCGATCACTTAATAAAGAAATAGAAAACTTTTCTTCGGTATAAAACCAAAAATTTAATAGAAATAAGAAAAAGATACATTTCTTTTTAACATAGCTAATTTCCATTTGCACGTATGTGATTAATTCCATTGTTAATCTAGATTATCGTGTTTTGTAAGTGGTATACTATTTTATATAATGTCAATAATAATATTCAGAATTAGAATGACATTGATAACCTTTTGGTCTTATATGTGCCAAATATTTTGAGGATAAGAAACAATCATGTATTGTTAAATGAATGTTACATATTATATTATTAGATATAATTTATCACTGCAAGGAAAAAAATTTTTAGGAAATTTGTTGTGTTAAAAATGATTTTTTTATTAATATAAACATTTATTTAGTATTGTGAAAAGTTTCTACCTTTGCTTGCGATCAATATGGTCACTCTGCTGTGATGGATTACCGTAGGTAATATTATTTCTAGTGATACTAGAGGGTTATTGTAGTTAGGTTTGATTCATTTTAATGTATTTTCTTTCTATTGATAATACTGAAAAATTTCTCAGTTGATGAATCATTAATTTCAGTATTTTATATGTTTGAATAATAAGCTTTTTTGTGTCAAACTAATATTTTTATTTATTCTGGAATATTTTATTCTGTAATTTGTGTAAAAAAAAAATATTAAGATTAAGAGAAAAAATTTCCTTCATAAAGATATAAACATTATTTTTCATTGCAAAAATTAGTAAAATACAGCAATTTTGCAAACTCCCTCCCCCTCCCCTCACATAATTCATTGAAATTTACATACATATTACTTGGATGATGTGTTTCATAAATTCGTCTTTACATCACTTTAATATTGTGTTTAGAAATAAGTAGTATGTGAATTATCAAAAATAAATAACTGTTCACTTTACTTATGGTGAGTAAAGTTAAAGTGATTACCTTCTCTATAAATCATTAAGCAAGATTTTGTTTCATATTTTACTACAAGAAAGCAAATAAATAACTATAGTAAGCACGCCTTAAGAATTGAACGTTGCGTCCGGAAATATTGCGATGTTAAGTGTTTCCACGCTTGCAAAATGTGCGTAACCTGCTTCACACCATTTGCCTTTTGAATGTGCTTCGTGTGAGAAATATATAGAATATTAAGTCCTGCATTATGCTGATGTCATATTGACGAAATATAATTTTCTGTTTGTGTTTCGAAACATAATCGAGCAAATCGACCGTTTTGGTGAAATTTGAGGCGCTGCTTTCCTTGTTCTTCTATTTGTTCTGTATACCAAACAAGATGACGCTGACCTACATGTCACCTTGGGTTCATGGGATAACAAGGTCATCTTTAATTTGGGTATCGGATTGCGCCGTAAAAGTTTTCCTGGCGGAAAAAATTTCGATAGTGCTGCTTTGATTTCGATCTCTTAAGCAAGCAGGAAAATCATGGAATGTAATTTTCGATTCAACTGGGCGTGTGATGAGAGGCTGACAGAATTTTAGACCATCTGAACTTTTTTCGAAGTGCGTGACAAACCTCATTTTCGTTTTTAGGGCTTTCCACTCTTACATTTTGTTTTTTT
>JAPDSC010051841.1:98934-112725 GCA_026290005.1 Latrodectus geometricus | reverse complement strand
TCATAAATCATAGAACTATATTTACTGCTTTATTTATCACAAGTACTCAGAACTTATTAGAAGTATTCTTAGAATAAATAAACTTATTCTCTTGTAATTATTAGTCCGCCTTGTGATGCACGTCATTATACTCAATTCACCCGATGAATTTAATCTTTAATGCAAAGTCAACGATCTCCGATGCAGAGACAGCCATTTGAATCCATTTGCAATTTGATTCATCTTTTAAAGGGAAAAGGGGCATTAACCAAGGATGAGTATCGGTACTTATCCAACAACCATCGAAGCTAGTAAATAACTCCGGAAGAGATGGTACCCTCTTCTCGAGCAGATCCCATTTGCCCTCCTCGAGAATCTGTCATCAAAGCTGCCATAATACTTACGCTGCACAAAAGTTGGGGAATAATGACTGTCTCTAGCAGCACTGACAGTTTCTGTTCACACGCCTAAACTCAGTAATTTAATTCGGTCGCTAAAGCGTATCCGGGCAAGAAGGAAGAATGGCTTGATGTTTTTAAAAGCTGCGCATTCGTTCAGCGATGGTTGCTTTTTGAAATTGAGTAATTTCATGAGACATGTTTACAGCTATTCCTTAGAAATAGCAAGTTAAATGCTTCTGTTAGATATTTTAATAGAGAAACAGTCGAATCTTTAGTAAAACTACGCTTAAAACGCAATTAAAACTATGCTGTAAGCGAAATTAAAAGTAGTAATTTTATTTAAATTTAATTATGTATTACTTGCAATAACCTCATTATACTTTTTGATTGTGATAATGGCAATAAAAAAGAATGATATTGATTATTTATGATAATCATTAATAATTCAAATTACTTCTCTTGGAGAAAAAATTTAAATATATGACATCTTTTCCTAACATTCTATAATCATAATCCTAACATTTTATTAGTTTTATAAGCAAATATAAACTTTAATATTATTCTTTTATTGATTTTTTACAGTAAAATTTTTTGAATACACTTAGATATAAGTGTATTCAAATTATAATATATTATACAAAATATAAAATTTTCAAAATATAAACAATTTGAATACACAGCGAAACAAGTATTTTACAATCCTTTAAGTATTTTTAAAAACGTGTTAAGCATTCTGAGATACACTAAGTATTGTTAAATAAACTATGACAGCAGCTTTTAAAATTGATGTATTTGAATGTTGAAAACTATTGTTAAATATATTTTATCGTGGTTACAAAAATATTGATGTTAGTACGTAAAATTATATCAAAATATTTTCTAGATTAAATATTACATTTTAACGGATTTATTACATTTGTTCGGGTAAAAAGTTTTGCATGAAATAAAGACATTTTTAGATTTAAAAATTCAAATTTAACACGAATGTAAGTTCTTCACCATCAATATTTCTTTAGAGTTTAAATATCAAATGATATTGATTAGGAACATTAGCTTTCATTTGTTACTTCTTTTCAAAATCAACTTTTTAGGAAAAAATTAAAAGGCTAAAGATAATTTGTCAACCCATAGACATGGCCTGCGCTGCCCCCCCCCCCCTGGAGCTATCGTTTTACATGGAGAAAATTTCAACCAAGACATATATGATATTCTCCACACGCCAATAGCGAATACGAAGGATTTTTGATTGGTCGAGATTCGAACTCGATACCTTCCGATAAGAAAAACGAACACCCTCACCAACCAGCACACCGTGGTCTCACCCCAAATATTTTATCTATCTAAATATAAGAGCTGAGAAATGTGTAAATAATACATTGATTTTATGTCGCACGAGCTTATTTTCAAATTCTTAGTTATTTCATTATTCCAAATTATGGTATGTTTTGAAATATCACTTTGCTTTTAAGAAACAGTTTAAAAAACACATTTTTATTTTATTATATTATTATTTAAAAAAACTAAAAATCAGCATTTCTAAAACATTTGCAGTTTATAAAATTAATAATATGGTATAAAATTAGTCTATTATTCTTAACTATATATACTTTCTTAATTTATATCACTGTTTTGATAAAAAGTTTTGCGTTAAAATCTTACTAGCTTTGATTTTATCTTTTAAAGAAGATGGTTGAAAACAGGAAAACTCTTAAAAAATGTAAAAAAATGGTAATAGTATTCTATAATCACACAATAATGTCTGCTCCTTACCTTTCTTTTAGTAGTAGGTGAAGGAGCACGACATTAAGAAAGCGAAAATGGATGGGACAGAATTTCATCAGTGGTTCTCTCGCAGTCATCAAACACCTATTAAAACAAAATAGAAGACAAAAAGGAACTTGAAAGCTGTAAAATGCCTTTCCCAGCTTAATTTTGATAGATAAATTTCAATAAAACAGTGAATCTCTCACAACAATGTTTTTTTAATTACATTGTTTGATCTTTTGTATGATAAATATTTAAAAGAAAACAATGTCTAAGAGAAAAATTTTTAATTTTTTATTGACTTATAACATAGCTTATTTGTTTATTATTTTTAACACTAAACATACAAGTGATTTTTTTTATTCGGCAAAATTAATGGGAAAATGGGTCAAATGACCCCTTTTGGTAGTTTTAGTGTTAATGAAAATTAACCCATATGTATCCAGATACGAGAACAAACAATTTTATGTCTTATGAGAAGTCTTATGAGAATTATTGTACTAATTTATTATTATTAGACTAATAATAAACACGAAATCATTTTATAATAAAACAAGAAATATCAAAATATTATTGCATGGTTGCCACTTTAATCTATGATCAGAAATTATGCAAAAGTTATATATATATATGGTAAAATTATTATTTTTATAATGATATATTTTTATTATTAATTATATAGATTATTCCAGAGAGATTAAACTAGAAAAAATTTGAGTTCGAATAATTTTGATGGAGAATCTTTACGCTAAAACGTTCTTGGTGCAGTAAAAACCAGTTTATATATATATATATATATATATATATATATATATATATATATATATATATATATATATATATATATACCGATGACGTAATTAACCCAAGACAAAATAAGCAATTTCATAAAAAAAACCGGAAGTTGATGAAGTGAAAACATTTAAATCATTAAAGTAAAAATTAAATATTTATGTCAAAATTTTTTTTCTCAAAACTAAGCTTTTCATAACTAGGGAATTTACTAATTAAGCAAAAATTTTTAAAGTAAACCTGTATAGTTATTGTTTAAAAGTATTTTCTGGTATTACCACAAAAGGAAATAAAAAGAAGGCAGAAATTTTAAATTCTACACCATTTTTTAATTTAATAGAATTTTTTTTAAAAAATTTCATGCTTAATAAAATTACTATTTATTAATAGAACTTTTTGATTATTTATTCAAACAATTTTATCATACTCATATTATTTAATCAATCGTATAGTTTTAATTAATAGAAAACACTAGCCTCGTTTATTTTATTAATATTTTAAAAAATTCATGTATCACTTACGAAAATTCTAAGTATTTATGCACCTTAATTCCAGACAATGATGATTATTTAATTACACTTAATTTAACAAATATTTTGTTTAGATGATTTTAATGTTCAAAATATTTTTCTTAAATTCATAATAATTAACATTTTATTTTTTCTAGTTTTGAAGCTTTAATTTCATGCTAACTATAACGAATAAATTTAATTTTCTAAGGACTTTTATTCTATTATCAAGTATTTTAATTGGAAATCTTGATTATAATAAATTTTAACAGTTTTTTTAGTTCTACTAAAAAAGCTGAAAAATACGAAAGGTAAAAATTTGTTTCGTGAAATAAAATAAATAAAAAAAACCATTTAATCCGTTACAGTAGTAATTGAAAAAAAAAACCTTAATTAAATAGCAACATTTGATTTGAACAAGTCACTTTTTACTACTTATTTTTAATTTACTTTAGAAAAATACTCTACACATTTTTTCCATTAAAGAATTTCGGCTAAATTTAACATTTACTTTTAAATGAGGAAAATCTAAAAATAAAAATATTTTCCGCATTCAGAGATCTTAAGTAAAAATATTATTTATCTTTGAAACTGATAACTGAGTAATATTTTTTAAAAAAGGTTATTTTTTACAATAAAGAAAATGTTATTAATTAGAGATTAATCATAAAATAAAGAAGCATTTCAGAAATATTTTTTATACATTTATGCATTATGAAACTATTTTTTGTGATATTTTAGGAATAATTCATGATACTGTTTTTTTTAATATTTGAGTATAAAATATCTTGAAATGCCGTTTAAGTTTAACTACATCGTTAGAAAATGAATAGTTAAAAAAATATTTATTTATTTGTTATAAAAATAAGACTTGAAATGAAAATGTGTTAAAATTTGTTTTGCTATCTTCTGCTTTTGCATTCTGAACATTTGTATTTATTATTAAACTTATATCTTAATCTACTTGATGTAGCAAGGAAATTTTTCTTTGAGGACTGAAAAGATGCGATACTATTTCTTGAGTTTTCAGATGTATTTCTACGAATATATTTCTTCAACATTATTATAGTCAACAAACATATAGACACTTTTCTTTAGTTAAATCCCGTGCTGGTTTGTGTACTAGAGACTGAATACATACACATAAATGTAAATATTTGTAAACATAAATTGTTACATATACATAGATAAATTGTATATATGAATATTTTTAGGAAATGTATTGTAGTTTTGTATATAAGTTTCATGATATGGCTAATGATATGGTTTTGAATTAAAAAGTTACTATTTGCTTTAAATATAATTCTGTTATAATTGAACTTAAATTATTAATAATATAGCAATAAATATTGTTATTATTATATTTTACTGCTCATGAAAGATATTAAAAATGTCACTTTTATTCATATGTGTTTCTGTGATGAACGTTTGTATATTACTGATTGTTTTGCAAACAATAAATAGTATGCTTTACATAGTTTCAATAATTACCAATCTTTAATTTCTTAATATCTTTTATGAATATCAAATTTTTGAAATACAGTCGAATTCTCCCGATTCATTAACACGAAGCAGAACATTCTATCTGCCAAATGGGTTCTGCTAAGCTGCTTTGGAAATCTTTTTAAAAATGATACTTAATCATTCATGCAACAAAACTTCTAGTGTGTGTAATCTGCTATACAATAAATTAATTTCTCTGAATGTTTTGTCATCTAGTTACAAATCATTTATTGTATTTTTAGATCTTGCATTTTTGCATTAATAATGTGAATTTATACACTATTCTACGACATTTGAGCTCAGAAGTTCGTAAATTCTCAAGGAAAACTCAATGGACACAAGTAGAGCAGGCACCAAGAATGTACAATTTATGGGGAAACGTATATAGAGATGTCTATACATGAAACTTTCGGTTCATTACACAATTGCCGATTGGAACATAGTGTAGAAGAAAATTTTAAAATTAATCAGAATTGGATGAAAAAAAGAAAGCTACTTTTCTTTACTTTGAGTATGTTTCTTCTGATTTTGATGACATCATAACACTTCACTGAGCAAAAGCATAAGATTAAGTCACATTTTTTCCCTTCATGGTTTACTTCGAAGAAAAACCTTATGCCTTTATGAACAGAAAGTTATATTTTACTTACGAGCCATGATTTTCAGTGGAAAACGAGTACCTGACTTTAGGTAAAAAATTGCAGCTTGGTAAAAGTTATGATATTCCTATTCAAACGAAGTATAGATCAAAACACTATTTTGCACATGAATTGAGAAACTTCTGAAACATGGTGGAGGAGTGCATCCATAATCCAAACCGAGACTTCGAAGATTTCGCTTAACACTTACTTGTTTTGTTTGAAGAATTTGAAAGAAGATTCGCTGACTTAATTAGGTTGAAAGAAACAAATTTTATGATATTTCCATTTAATGAAAATGTCAAAATTGATGGACATTGTCACAATGATGTCATAATGAAAATGTCAACATTGATGGACAACGTATCTGAAAAAATAGGACATTTAATAGATATCACATCAGTCACGGTCGAGGAAGAAATTATTAAATTAAGATGCGATATATTTCTTAAATACAGAGCATATTTAGAGTTACTGATTTTTGGAAATTAATTTCTGAGGAAACGTTTCCAAGTATTTACAAATTGATTTTGTATTTGAAATTATACTTTGGATCCAGGTATCTTTGTGAATCTGCTTTTTCAACCATGAACAAAAAACAAACATTGGTCGCATTTAACAGATGAACATTTAATTTCCTGTTTATTCATTGCAATAAGCTCGTACCAGTCACAATATGATAAACTTGTCGCAGATATACAGTGCCAAATTTCAACTAAACGAAGTGAATAGGATGGTTACTTTTTGATATATGAATACTTTTATTATTTTTGGCTGTAAATTTTTATTTTGTAAATATTAATATTAAGTTTTGTTTTTTTTTTAGAAAAATTACATAATTTACCATTTTTTCTTGTTACCGAAAATAAATATGTACGTTAATTTAGCTCTGCCATTGGTAGACCACCTTCGATTTTTTAAATGTGGAGTAGACCCCGGATCCCAAAAGTTTGGCCACCCCTGATCTATAACATAATCTAAAGTCACAGTCTATTTGCAAACATCAGCTAAAGTCAGATAAAAAATATACTAAGCAATTTGAAATTTTTTGTTTGTGGGAATTTTTTTTTCTTTAACTGTATTTTAAATATACATTACAGCAAAAACATTTCTTAAGCCCTGTAGTCGTCACTCTGACGGACGAAGACCACTCTAAGCCATTTTACCATCCACTGCATGGAATTGCCTTCTAGGAGGATTATTTAATAGATAATAGAATATATTCACGTATCTCTAGATGTTAAACACAGAAAACTCCCAGCACTCACTCCTACAGAATGAATGTATATTTAAGGCAGAAGCTCAACATCCATTATTCATTGTTCAACAGTGGCTGGGATCAAACTCATGACCTCATGTTCAGAAGACAGTGTCCTACCACTAAGCTGTGTTGAGCCACATCCCCTTCAAAAAGAAAATTTTCTTCTCTATTGATGTGCGTCTACTGTAGCGTAGCGTAGAGGCAAGGCAATTGATGATAATTTTAATTTAAATTAGTTCAATTTATTGATGAGAACAAATTTTAATATATACATAATTTTAATATAATTTTCAAAACAAACATAACTATTTAATCGGCGGACACCGCCACAGACACACCTCCAGTGTGCTGTCTGTCTGAGAACTATATCTCTCTGAAAACTACTTCTCTGAGAACTCCCTCTGAAAAACTGTTCTAATCAAAAAAAGTAAACAAATTTATAATCGGTATGTGAAGAGTTGGGCGGCAGATATTGGCGCGCATGCGCTAATCTGATCTCTGTCTTGACTCGTTACACTACCAATATACGATACATGCAACAATAATATGTGCTGCAATAATTTTCAACAAAAAGCCAAATTGTTTTGAATGAAAAATGCAGCAATAAAATTTTATTGCAAAATACTACCCTAGACTGGATGAAAAGTTTATCGGGTTTTTAACTCCATATAGCGATACAGCTTGATAACTATACGGCTTGATATTTTACACCCAAAACTGCTTTCAAACAAGAAAAATAGTTGTATTCTTCCTCAGTAATCTTATTGTACACTTCTAATAGAACATTTCCTTTTACTTTCTTTCCTTATTACAAAACAAAAGTGCAATGCTCTCATTAGGAGCTTCATTTCATTTATTTGAGTGCATTTAAAATTTATATCAAATATTCCAATTCACATTTTCTGTATGGAAACCATTTATACCCAATAAGATCAGAAAAAAAAACAAAATCAGTAAAAAAAAAAAAAAAAAAATAAACTTCATCCACCCAAATGAAAAAAGAAAAAAAAAAAAAAAAAAAAAAAAAAAAAAAAAAAGAAGGAATATTTGCTTTTTTGTTTCGTTTTATTCCATTGAAATGTTCCATTGGATATAATTCTCCTCGTCCTAATGGCTTGAACTCGAACACCCGATTCCATTTGTGTAATGAACTTTCCTTTCTCGTAAACTGTTGTCTCTCGGAGCACAAATAAAATGAAATAATGGATTAGAAGACCCTTTTATAAACTCATATTTTATGCTACATTAGGTGCGGCAAAGAAGAAGAAAAAATTGGCGAGCAAAAGTTATATGGTTAATGAGACCATTAAACCATTGATAGTTATCACACACGTTAATTGCGGAACATTTGGCTCCGTTTCGGACACCCATGCGTCTCTAATGGTCCTAACTGTTTTTGTGAGCATAAGAAAGGGGGGAAGGGAATAGTAATTTGAGTGATGGATGTGCATTTATATGTCAAAGTTAACACACTAATGGAGGCATTCATAGTTCCCGAAGAACCATTGTGCCCGCTTCGATTAACTTAATAAACTGTTGAAAAGGAAGGAGAAAAAGAAGAATCAAGAATTAAAAGTGGAGAAAACGTCAAATAAATGACAAAAGTAGATTTATAAAGGATCGTAAATTCATTTCGTTGATGATGTAAAAAACAGCCATTTACAATTTTCATAATTGCTTGTTTTCTAATGATTTGGGGATTTATAAAAATAGTTTATGATAGGAAGTGTGGATTATTTTCAGCCTAATTTGAAAACATACTACATCATTCGAAATGTTCAGTGGAGCTATGAGTTTTTTTTTTTTATCTTTTTTATAGATAAAGCAATTTTTGTGTGATACTCCAATAAAAATTCTTAATTATTTGGTTACTGATAATTTCATTTTAGGATTTTGACTTTAAACATGGATACTTTTTTTCTTAAAAAATTATGTATAACATCAAATAAAATTATTTTGAAGACATTGCTTTCATAAAGTACGAAACACAACTTAGAGAAATATATTTAATTTAATTTTCATTTGTTGCACTAGATTTAACAAATGAAATATATTCAGTAACATTCTTTGAAGATAATACCATAAATGAAAACATATCTACAAGATTACATCATAAATACTGAATAAGTTGAAAAGCAGTCTATATTTTTTTCTTTTCTTCTGACTAATAATAAATTGAAATAAATAATTCAAATGCGAATTCATAAATTTGTGTTTCTTTCTTTTATATTTATATTGTAAGTAGCAGTAGGTAATAAATTATTTATTTAGCTCTGCAAGAGAACGAAAATATACATTTTATTCGCAATGACATTGGAAATAAATACTAATTATGTTTACGATAGAAAAGAAACAAATAAAAATTGCTTGCTCTTAACAATGATTTATAGTTGATTTTTTTAACAATATTTTCTCTAAATACAAACCTTATAACAATTGAAATAAATGTTTAAGTGTTAGTAAATCTTTATCCTATGTTTGTTTGAAAATTGAAGTTAATGAACAACAAGAAAAATATATATCTTTTTTTCTGTGTTTAAATCATATTTAATTTAATCTGTATCTTCGTAAAAGGAAAAATCATTTGGTAACTGGTTGTGATAAGAATTCTTAAAAACACAATCAGAAATAAGTATTACACGTCATTAGCATCTTTAGAGTTAGAAACAAATTTTAATGGACCGAATTAGCGTTTACCAAATGGAAAAAAATATGAAAAACTTTAATTTATTTATTTATAACTTTAATTTATTTATCAATTTATTATTTGGTGAATGTTAGTTAAAAAATATTGAACTACTTTAATATTTTTAATGCAAAATGTAAACGATATTTTCGAATTTCGTTATTTAATTAAATAATAATAAATATTTATAAATTATATATATATATTAGTTTGGGGAAAAAAGAAATACATTATTTTTACGTGAACTTTATGTAACTTCTTTTGGATTCGCTTTGTAAAAAGGTTTAAAACAGCTTTCATGTAGATTTTTAGGTCTTGCGCGTTACGACTGCTGACATGCAGTTAACTTCGATCATTTTTGATATTTTATAGACATTTTCGATGATGCTGTATCCACATGCGAAGTGCATCTCTAACATCAAAAATGCCCGAACGGAATCGACGAAACAAAAATTGTACGTAACTGGTTGTTACAATCTTATATAGGACGATAAACACCTTTCACAATTTTAGCCACCCGGCTGTCTTTTTCGCCGTTACAAGAGAAAAACGAAAATGTATCGAATTTTCTGTTTGTTGTCTTCCATTTTTAAAACCTTGTACTCGTAACTGAATTAATCAAACAAAAAACCGCAAGAGGATATTTTAGTGTCAAATGTCACCTTTCCACCGAGCATAAATCTGAAATTGTTTGATAGATACCTCACGAGATATCGATCACTACAGACGTCTACCGAAAAAATAATGGATTACTTTCACCCCAACCTAATATAATATAAATATAAATAGGGAAAAGGCATAGGGACCATGTCTTCATCCGGAGAGATGGTCAACTATGCAAATAAGATTTATTTTCTGTACATTGTATTTACTGCTTTATATTATATTATATTATATTATATATTATATTATAT
Organism: Latrodectus geometricus; assembly: GCA_026290005.1. Taxonomy (NCBI): domain Eukaryota; kingdom Metazoa; phylum Arthropoda; class Arachnida; order Araneae; family Theridiidae; genus Latrodectus; species Latrodectus geometricus. The sequence goes on along the minus strand of JAPDSC010051841.1, from coordinate 102,278 downwards.
TATATTATATATTATATTATATATTATATTATATTATATTATATTATATTATATTATATTATATTATATTATATTATATTATATTATATTATATTATATTATATTATATATTATATTATATTATATTATATTATATTATAAAATAGCATAAGTAATTATGTATACGACAATATTAAAGATTGTTAAAAATGTCCTTTTATATAAATCATTTCAGTGAAATAACTTTATTTAAACCTAAATTATGTAATTATTCTTAGATTTGTGTGGAGCATCAATTGTGCCAGAATAAACTGCGTTCCTTTCTCTCGACCAATAGATTAGTTCAAAAGCTGCTGTCAACAGTAATCGATCTTTCATTGGAGAAAGGCTACTTTAGGCTACTCCATCAAAATGGAGCTGTTGTTGGTGTAATCAATCTTTTCCACCAACGGTCTCTTGCCATTGGATTTGTATAACTTTGATTTCATGGTGCTGTCAATCAATTAAATGGGAAATGACATTTCGTGTTACATCAATGTTAATATCAATAAAATATATTTCATTCACAGCCTGAGGCGAGAATAGGAAAGTAATCTCATAAATATTATGATAATCATCTCTCATATATCTGTGTTAGTGTGAATTATTTCACGACATTTAGATTGAATTTCTATTGAGACAATATATTAATACAAGATAGATAAGAATTGTTTGACAAGAATTTAACGACTTTTTATATGCCTGAAAGTAATATAGAAATTAATTTTTAATTGAACCAAATTATAAATTTAACTTTAAAAATAATTTCGAAATATTACGTACACATCAACCAAATAATGCTTATAAAAGCAATTTAATATTTATAACTATGAAGAGATATTTACTTTAAAAAACTTTGACAAATGACTACTTTTAACATTAGAAATAGTTCCGCTTGTGTATCAAAGTGGTTTTAAAATGTATATAAACCACTTTATACACAACCAGGACTATGTTTACTCTTTCTTATTCTTTCGTTATTATGTTAAAATGTATATAAAAACGAAAGAGTTTTGCATCACAGGAAAGTAGGATTTTGTATATAATTTAGATAATAATTATATATATATATATATATATATATCACATTTAAAATTCACATAAGCAGTAGGTAATCTTATGGTTGAGAAGTATAATGTGAATTTTGTAAAAAGTATTTATGCATCTAAAATTGTTAATTTTCCTATCAATGAAATTATCATACTTTTTACAAAAAGCGATGATTTGAAGTCCTTATAATTTTTTTAAATGTGTGTATGAAATGCCAAGGAACTACTTTGATAAATACCCCCCCCCAAATCGGAAATTTGGCGACTTTTTTTCTCGCCTAGCAAAATACCTGTTTTTTTCTCGCCAAGATGGATACTCGCTAAATACAAATAATTAATAACAAAAAAACTTTAAAAGAAACTCAAAAAATGGTGCAAAATACAAGAAAATACTAAATTTAACAACAGCAAAAACCTAAAAGCTGGAAAAAATCTAAATTGGCAACACAAAAATAAAATACATCAACCCTAAAAAATCCGTAGGGAGTGCCAGATTTGGCGCTTAATTTTTGGGGGGTATATCAAAGCTGTTCCAATTCCTATAATTTTACAAACCTTTGATTTAAATAATCCTTATTAATTTAATTTAAGTGGGCGTGTCATAGTTTATTTTTGTCAAGTTTAACATTCCCAATAAGTACCTTTTAACTATAAATAAAAGCACTATCTAAATTTCTTTTCTGGCTAAATTTCTAGACATTTTTTTTTTTTTTTTTTTTTTTTTTTTTTTTTTTTTTTTTTACCTATTTCAAGATTAATTGTGAGTTTGATCTTTTACAACATTTAATTTATGAGTTTAAAATAAAATTGAAAGCGAGAATTTTTTATCAGCGTAGGAAACAAAATTTTGTTTAATCTTTCATCAGCAATCTTAGTTTTTCCATAGAAGTTTCCTCTAAATCAGAGGAATAATAAAATTATATATATTTATTTGGAGCAAAACAATGGCAAATGCCTGGATTTGAAATTCCATTACAGTACTTTAATTATATTCATAGAGAATTGTTTTTTAAAATTAGATGAAATGTATCTACAAAATGTAAAGTTAATCTTGCTAATTTTATTTCATTCATCATACTACTATTATAATCAGATGTTTTTGAATAATAAGGATAAATTCGAATAATTTATTGAAAACATCCAAATTTTTCTTCTACAATAAGCTAATTAGTAAAAAATTCTATTGACTTTATAATTTTTATAGTAGTCAGTTTAATATTTCTAAAAAAAGATCAATATTGAAAATTCTTTTTAATTTAGAATTAAAAAAAAAGCATTTATTATAAAGAGGCAGGGACAAATGATTGGATTGTAAATCATCTAAGTAAAATTTTTTCTTTGAAATAAACAAATAATTTGGCTTTAATTCTTACTTTTTCTACATCCTTTAAGGTATTTCACGTAATATTTCTTTTATTGTAAACTGAAGCAGGGTTCATTAGAGAACCATTTTATAACTTAATATTTATTTTCAGAAAGCTTCATTTCATCTCTTTTGGGAATCATATTGAATACACTGGTTTGAATAAATAACAGATTTTTTAGAATTAAGAAAGAGCCATTGTGAGAGTAACCATAGTGATAAGCAATCACAAAAAATACGAAAAAATATAGGCAAAAATCAAGAATATAACCATTGTCCTTTCCCCCAAAAAACGAAAAAAGCCAAATTACCCAGCTGCGTACTTGTGTTTAATTACTATAGTAATTTTGAGGAACAGAACTTATTCTGATGTTGCTGGAGATCGTTATGCTTGGTTCCAATAGATGCTCGTCCACCATTCCCAGTTGGCGTTCGTGTACAGGCAAGTGCAGAAAAATTTCACCATCAGCAATATTCGGCGCCAAGACATCAAGCTAACTGCTTGCAGAAGAAAATGAGAAGCTATAAATGGGGAACGTTAGGGTGGGCAATCTTTGCTCAAGATTTCCTGAGAGAGGGCACTTATGACAGTTATTTTACGTGAGGGTGGAGTCTATTTGATTAACCTTGTCTTGCACGAAGATTAACAAACAAGCAGAACAGGGCCACTTTATTTGATTAGGAAATGTTTAAATGTTTTAGCCAGAGAATGTAAAAGATACATTTATAATATACACAAAGAACAACTCAAAATCTATCATCATTCCGATTTTGAAAATCATTTATAATAAATATTTATAGTATTTGAAGTGATTACAATCAAGAACATTAGAAAAGAATCAAACAACCTACACACATACAAGTAATCTTTTTACCTATAATAACTATCATATTTTTAAATTTTACGAAGCACT
>JAPDSC010051841.1:88472-98924 GCA_026290005.1 Latrodectus geometricus | reverse complement strand
TTTTTATAATTCCCTCATAAAAATCATTTAAACTACATAAATATATAAGGAATCATTCTTCAGACCAATATGTTATATCTTCGAAAGTTTACACAAATGCCATGTCAGTCATTTTTGTGTTGTTTCTAATTTCTTATCAGGTCTGATGGAATCAGACTTGATCAATAAAACCGTTGACATTAATAAAGTCCTTTTCTAGAATTGGGTAGAAGTTCAACTTATTACTTTCATTAATATACTGCATTACATCCTTTATATTATCTATTAGAAAATATTTTGACGTCTTTTTGACTTCAAAGTAAATTCTCAACTTAGTAAATTTTCTATTAAATGAATACTGAAATATATATTCATGCCTCATGGAATTAACTGAAAGAAACTTAGTCTAAATGAAAGACATAATTTGGGATAATCTAATGATAATTTTGTCTTTGTAAGAAATTATTCACATAACCCTTAAGAGTCCCCGCATTAGTCGCTCGGCCACTTATTAGGGATTTGCCTAGATGGCTTGGATGAATATGTTGGAGAGTAGGACATTAAGAAAATTACCTATTTCTTTCCTGCATTCTAGTCTTATTTCTTTACGAAAAATATTTCCAAACACACAAGACGAAGATAAAATTTTCAATATGTTTTACCAATTTGCCGAAGTATTTTAGGTAACAGAAATACGATTTTCAAGTATTTTTAGGGACAATATCTTGAAAAAAACTCACGGTTAAAAATATAAATTGTCGATTATAATTTTTTTACATATTAGGCAAATTCATTTTGGTTAAACTGAGTCCAAATTAGAACCGATGATAATTATGACAATTTAAAATTTTGCTTTCATTTTAAGTTTTTATTTATCGCAACTTCATCGTTATGAAAAGACCAATTTTCTCTTTCAAATAACAACTAAAATTAATACATTACTTTTTAATTTTTTTTTCCAAATTCATCTCATGAAACACAAATTTTCTCATTAAATCATCATAAAAAAATAATACACGCAGTTAAATTTAAAAATAATAATAACAATCATATTGCACATATACGTCTCTGTAATTGCTTAAGGCATTTGTTGTCGATTTTTTAGAAGAAAACCCACTTAACTGATAATTTTTGCCCGAATAATTATTATAATATTTTAGTAACTATATTGCTATAATATTTGATAATTATAATTGCGAATAACTTTTAAAGAAATAAGGGCTATAAAACGTTATTCAAATTAAAAGCACAAAGGGAAAAAAGAAAAGATAATTGGACTAGACGCTAAGATTATGGTTCATGTTTATAAGAATAGCCATTAATTTCAAATATATTAGAAAGAACAAATTCATACAACAGTTCGCTCTTTTTTTCAAATCGCATTCAAAATTATAATAGAAAAATAATTTTTTTTGTATGTTTATTTGCATTTAAAATTTAAAATAAAAATATATCGAGATGAAGCTTACAAACATAAAATATTCACAATTTTAAAGACTTCCAATCTTTAAGGGATATAAAGAATATCTAAGGGACATTTAAAAATAAATAAAAATCTGTTACACTAACGCTTTCTTATTAACTGATCGATTTTGCAGATGTTTGCCATCCTGTTTGGCATACTTTTCCCTAAGTTGCTAAATAATTTACATCTAACTTATTCCATGTATTATAAATGGAGTTAACATGATGTTCTAAAATTGGAGATGGATTCTTGTTGATTGAAATTTCTCTAGCTAGTAGTTCCAAATATATATTAAATTACATTTACCTTATGAAAAGTCAATGACCAGTTCAAAGCGTTTGTTTACTTTGTCCAAATAATTTTTCCTGAAACTTTGGATGTGTGCTAAGATGCATCATTTTATTGGTATTGGAAATTTAATCCTCCAAGACGACCATACGCTAAAAATTTCTGTATCATTGCTTTTTATACATTTTACAAGTCATATCGTTGTGAAATGGGTACTAAATCTCTTTTTCCGCTTGCCGAAATTCCATCCCTAAAAAAAAAATAACATACACTTTTAAATTAGTAGTTTCAACTAACGTATTTATTCCCTGCGTAGTGTTTGTAGTGACTAAAACCACCAAAATCATCTAAATTGAAGTATCAAAAATATGAAACTTTTCCAATTATTATTCTCATGCATTCAATAACGGTTTCTTAGCGTAGAAATTTATGTCACTTAATTAAATCTGTTCAGTTCTACAATTTTGATGAAATCAGATTATTAAAAATTCTTAAAACAATTAATTTAAGAATGTGGTATTTATTAAAATTTATTTTATATTAAAAATTATTAATATATTATTAAAGGTATTTATTAATATATAATTATTAAGGAGAAAATATATATACATATATATATATTATAAATGTGGTATAAAAATGTAATTTTTAAAAATATTTTCTAGCCAACTTACCAATGAAGGTAATTTGTCTGGAAAATAATTTTTTCAAACTAACTGGCATTCATATTAACGCGTTAAGTTATTTTAGGTTTTTTTTCTCATCATAAAGTGGTTGTTTTTTCGCTACTGTTGACATCAAGTGTACGTCACTTTATTTTACTTGAAACTGGTATGTAAGTTAAGCAAGTAATTGTTTTCACCAATAATGCTAAATATACAGTTTTGTCCACCAATCAAAAACAAGTAAATTTGTCTACGGGATTAGCTCTTCAGTGAGCAGTTGGAATGAAAATTTTAATGAATATCTTAGTGGGATTCGTTATTTTATACATTATTGGATATTTTGTGTCGATACTGCTATTAAAAAATAAATATTTATTAATCATTAAGTAAAGATAAATTTATTTCATTAAGCATGTAAAAAGCACATTAAATATTAATATTTGATTGTTTATGCAAGCAATATAAATCATAGTATGTGTTTGTATCAATTCATAAATACATGTGAATATATTTTTTGTGCATTACATTAATATTTCTTAACAAAAAAGTTGGAATACTGACTTATGAAACATTTGTTTTTATTACTGAGTATTTAAAAATCATTTTGTCACGTTATTAATGTAATTTTGTGAAAAACTTCGTATATACACAATATCAAATTTAAATCTTGGGTACCTCATATATAGAGTATCTAATATTTTAAAAATTCTTCTGTAGAAATCAATCTCTTTATAAAAATTTCCTATAAGTTTTATTGTAGTTACATTGATTGTTACGAGACAGAGATAATAATGGTTTCAAGCATTTCCAATGAATTCTAGCACCATTTTCGTCAGTTGACTCTTACGATTTGAATTCAAAAGGACTTAGAAGAACATTTTGTGCGTAAAACATTGATTGTTCTAGGTACACGAAAAACATCGAGTACTTCTCTGCGGCTTGAACTCTTTGAAAATCGAAATTAAAAATATTGTAGGAGTTTATTTTCTTTATAAATCGATTTCAGGTGTAAAGACCAAAAGATCGGTTTGAGAAGCTATCATCCATTGACCGAAGCTATTAGCACCTTGACAATAGAATAGAAGAAAAATAAAATTAAAAAAGGCAAGACAAAACAGCCACTTCATGGTTAGTTTAAACCGGCAAGGATGATTTAAATGTTTTTTCAAATTATATAATAATTTCTTGAAATTTTATAACAAATGTTTGAAAATTTTAACGATATAAGTGAAAAATGCATGTTAGTAAAGTTAATTAATTTTAAAAAAAGAAATAAATAATAAAATAAAAAATGGTCTGGTTATATAAAAAATGTATATTTAATCATGAAAAAAGATTCAAACAATTTGGTTTAACAGTTATTTATTTATTTATTATTATTTTGTTGAAAAAAAAAATAAAAACTTAAAGGTTAAATACGTTTAATCTCACTATTTAAACACAACCTGATTATTTTTATATTTTTACGCGATTAAAGTAATGTTAATTTGAAGGCAAAAATTTTAAATGAAAATGGGAAAAAGATTGGAAAACAAGGGAAAATAAAAATTACAATTTAGCATCTAGAATCACAATCATAGCAGTTTAATAATTAGAATATAATAATGTAAAAATATTTTAATCAGTTAACCATTAATAATTGAAAACTAGTAATAACGACGTATTCACAGAATTCTTTTTTATCAACCCACTCCATAAATTAATTTAGTGAACAAATTTTGCATTTATGTTAGCTTAAAATGATTATAAAATTTTGAAGAACATTCATATCTAAGTACTATTAGAAAAGTTTTGCACTTCTTAAGATTGCAATAAGAATCCAATAAGTTTTCTAAATAGTTTTCTCCTATTCCAGAAATCTAGGACGTTTTCAAGCGAGCATGAAAATGTTACGTAAGAAAAACAACAATGGTTCCTCCGAAAACTTTTCCCCGCCAAAAACTTCGCCAGCAAATGCTAATTCTACTTTCCATCAATGGAAAGTCTGGGAAACACGATTCCAGATCTGGCAATGGAAGAATTTTATCTCTTTCACTCTTCAATACTAACGGCAGAAGGAAGTGCGTCTCCAAAAAGAAAAAAGAATATGCAAATTACGATTTACATGTAAAGAAAATTCGAATTAGCCGCTTTCGAAGAGGCAGCTGCGTCCAAGAAACCGTAGCGGAACAAACCTGCCATTGGTCTGTTTGTTTTGATAGGAAGAAGGGCTGTTCGTCGACAATGTATTGTATTCGGAAGGGAAAAGTTTCTGAATTTTAGATGGTTACACAATAGAGTTTCCAAGTGGATCTTGTGGTGAATCTTGATTGAGAAATGTACATTTGAGTATGTTCTGAAGGTAGATGATATTTTTATTCACTTCATGCACATTAAATATTCTTTTATTCAGATATTTAACTTTTGAATAAATACTTTTTGTGCAAATTATAATTTAGTTATTACCAATTATAAATTAGTTACTACATTTCAGAAAATATGACGAAATGAAGAGTTTAAAACATTGTTTCAAGTTAATTAATAGCTACTTGAAATCAAGATTGTAAGTTTTCAATAAATTAATTAAAATATAGTTTTAAGAAAAATATTAAATAAACATTTCTAAAATGTATTCAAATAAAACGTATTACGTCATTAGAGTATTAGAATATTCCAAGAAAGATGCCATATTCAATTACGTTTAATCGTGTCAATCATTCTTATGCATATTGTACATAATTAGGAAGGCAGAATGGAATCGACAAAATACACAATATTACAAGCGTCATTACAGGACAACAAGAAAGAAAGAAAACTGAAACTCTTTTTTTTCTCTCTCTTTAAGAAAATAAAACCACTCTATATTTCTTGCCACTCAGGGACATTGTGACGCGCACACTATGCCCCCATGACTCCGTTATAAATTTAAACGAAAATTAAGGAACAGCAATTTGTAAATAAAAACAAATTATGAACAAAATCACAACACACAAGTTTTCTAATACAATAACAGTAAAAAATAAATGAAGCAAACAATCAATCAGATATAAAAAGTTTGATCAACTTATGGTTTAGTCTCCTTATTTACCCTGGGAGTTTCTAAATTTTATGCTATTACTCTATTTATCCTTTATAGGTGTGAATAACTCTTGCCATTTTTTACTTAAGTTGTGGAATGTTTGTTTTTTAGTAAATATCAAATAATTCGCAGGTTAGTCAACAGTGTGTGAATTTTCAACTTGCATCCTTGTACCTAAGACAAATAGTCTTTTGACTGTAATTTCCAAAACTAGTTTCATCTCTTCATGAAATGGGAATTTTCTCACTCGTGGAATCATGTTCAGGAACACTTTTTAGCTTCAAACCAATAATAAAAGCACACAATGTAATGATAGAAAAATCATTTGAATCCTCAGCAACAGAAGTGAAAGGATGGGATTTCAGACTTTTTCAATTTGCGGTAAACATGTACAAAACTCTTCTAAACGGAGGATCTAAGATCCGAAAATACGTTTCATATGAAAAATAATTGACTAAACGGTGGATTCCCAAAGGACCTCAAAACCAGAAGCTGGAAGTACAGTCATTTTCCACTTGACACATTCATCAGTCAAGCAAGTACCAAAGGGTCTCTACAGTATTGGCTTTTTAATAATTTTTTTCACCTATGAAATTAGTACCAGAATCACTGAATATTTCAGCTGGCTTAGTTCGTTGAAATAACAATAATCTTAGAGTTGCAGTACATGCATAGGCACTAAAATCCCTGACAAACTTTAAACGTAAAATTCTCATTTCAAAATACACAAACATATATTTTAAATGCCTTGATTCCTCTAACACATCTAGGAATGATCAAAAATGTACCGAGAAACGGCTTTCAAAAGGACTCCTTCTGGATTCATTCTTGCAGAAGGTAAACCTGCCATTATTTGTTTCGAAAATTTAGAGCGAAATCGCCCACAGATAACACAATATAGCACTTCACTACTTATTGCCTTTTTTATCTCTATAATCCAATATTTTTGTGGCATTGCAGAATTGACAATTTGTGTTCCTTCATGCATGTAAGTATGACAAAGTTTTTCAAATAATTTTGTAACAGGATAATTCCAATCCAATATTAGTAATAATGCAAAACACATGTACCAGGCTTAATGTCCTAATACGGAAAAATTAATTACCCTGAGTTTATGCGACATCAGTGTTCTTTATTTCCGGAGAAATTTTATTTTCTTTAGAAAAATTGCGATTTTACACAATTTGTAGTTCTATAGATTTTTAAATTACATGAAAATCCTTTAACACAAGAAATTTTTTTTTATAATTTCAGTTTGCTAAATCATACACAACGTTTTTAAAATTAGGACAATTTGAAAAGCGAGGTTTTTATTCCAGATACATAAAAATTTGAAGTATTGTGCAATTGTAACAATAAGATTTAAAAGTTTGGGGGTTCGAACCCTGTTTCTCTTTATTCAGTTGCTGTATCGGACTTCACAATCATATTTTCTGAATAACGTATTCATTATAAGCTCACATACACTCTAAAAAAAAACACTGTTATTTTACAGCAAAAAGTGCTGGCAATTTGGGCGCCAGTATAATCTACTGTAAATTTACAGCATATCCGTAAACATTTTTCAGCATATTTAACTGTAATTTTTACAGCATATTTTGTTGTAATTTTTACAGTACTTTTTGCTGTAATTTTTACAGCATTTTTTATGTAATTTTTACTGCATTTTTTTATGTAATTTTTACTGCACTTTTTCTTATGCATTTTACTTCAACCTTTCCAGAACCTATTTTAAACCTTTTGCTATTTACAGCTATCATCAGGTTTTCATAATTTTTTTTCTATTTTCATTCTCCCCTCCACTTTGTTTTAGTTCTCATAAAATATTTACTTAGGAATTAATTTTTATGTTAAGATAATTTTTGAAAGATTAGATTATTTTTCTCGTGACAAGAAAATGCAATTAAAAAAATTTAATTAATCTCTTTTCTCACTAAATAAGTGCATTAAGGTCCTCTTGAAACTCATAATATATTATGGATGCAGAAAGATTTATATTATAGCATAATTATTTTTAAAACCTTTTTTATTTAACTATTTTTAGAATCAAAATAAAATATATACTTTTCATTTTACAAATATTTTTTGCATAAGCAATTTGATAAATATTTAAAGATAAATGTATAATGAATCCAGACACAATGTTTAATTACTATGATTGTTATTTAAATGATTTCCAATTGAAATATATAAGATATTTCTTTCATATTCTATCAAATGTTAAGATATTTGATGTTTAAATACAAAAACCCTTTCTGTTTTTTGACCAATTTTATTGAATTTCTAGTAGAATTGAAATTCATTGAAACATATCATTGTTATATTTTTATTTTAACTGAGAGCATAAAATACACAATAGCCAACTTTCTTATTATGTGCTAAGTAATTTAACAAATATTAATGATTGAATATGAAGCAATTTGTAATTCAATATACGTAGCATAAAGAATATAAATGTTACATTGCAGAAGATATCATTTTTTCAGAACATTCTGTTATTAATTATTTAACTTTCAATACCATACACATTACTTAGTTATTTAGACTTTTTACCCCAAAGTCGTAATTTTAAATGTAAGTTGAATTTTCATAACGAATTTTTAAGAAATAAAGAAAGAATAGTTATATTGAATAAGATATAAAACTAAACATAAAATCAATATTTGATTTAACTACCATTTTATAGACTAATGATAGAATAAAACCTTCAAAAAATTCCTTTTTACTAAAAATACGAAGGGCAATTAGTTAACAATATGGTATTTCAATTATACTGTACAGACAATAAAAGTTAACTTTTTGATATTATTTAGATTTTTTTTTTCCTTTAAACTTTTTTCCATAATAATAAAGGCAGATAAAAATTCTGTGGAAATAAAGAGTTTCTATTTAATAATTGACAACACACAAACAATAGCAAAGAACTTTTTTTGTTTATTTATCCTACATTTTAATCACAATCATTCAAAATTAGACAAATTATTTAAAAGAGATAATACGCGTGCTTGAACACCATCTTTGACAGAATTTTTGGATTTGGTCCCTCGACAGGGGTTAATATTGAAAAAGCACCTGAAATACAAAAAAATAGAAATTAGACATACATCAGATTTGCTTGCAAAAATTTAACACCTATTCCAGTTTTAAAATATGCCTGGAGTTGACATCAAAAGACTTTAGCCAGCATAGTCCTACTATTAATAGTTATTATGCGACTTTTCTATTAAACTTTCTTTACAAATCCTCCTTTGAAATTTTTTAATCTTCCAAAACATCTACATATTTGAAATGTTTTAACTTTTAAAAAAATTGTAACTATGTTAGAAGGTAACGTTTAATGTGCACTATATTTACTATAATACTAAATTACCATACATATAAAATAGTATTAGAAAAAATGTTGAGCACAACATATTTTAAATAAATTAGGCAAAAACAAATTAGAAAGCTTTCAGTCATGTACTTCTGTTTCTTAATTATAGCTCTTTATTCTATAGTTTTTTTTATTCTAGGAATTTAACATATTTAATAAAAGAATTCTAAAAAAATATAAAGCATATAATTCTATTTCTTTAGAAAAGGAAATTCGATAGTCAAGTAATTTTTATGACAATCAAAACGCTTAAATAAAATATTATTATAATTTCTAAGAAGTTTCATGATTAAAATATCAATCAGCTATATTAACAAACTAGTACAAAACATTCTAAATTTTAATAAACTAGTAAAAATATATTGACACTTTATTCAAACTCCTTTGTATAAATTGAGCTTAGAATTTTCTAAAATATTCAATCAAATTTATACGAATTTATATCAATAAAAGTAAACTAATAGTTTGTATAATAGATAATAAGAAAATTGTACTTTACCTTATATTTGGTGATTCAGTTACAAGGGAAATTCAAACCTTTCAAAATTCTAAACACAAGCAACATTTATAATTTCACGGAAACGAATGCAAATGAAAATAAATAATGGCGTCGTTTTAGAATAAAAGCAAACGATAATTTGAAGCGCATGCGCAGTGACAAGCGATTTTCTCTCTCTGAATTTTACAGTAAAATTTACTGTAATCTTCAATGTTCCTGTTACAGCTATTTAAATACCAGTGATTTTTACTGTATTTCTTCCGTTTTTTTTAACAGTGTATAATGATTTGAAATCATTTAACTCTCTCAACCGATGTTCTAAATTAACATTTAATCTTGACGTAAATTGCACGAATTTCTCAAATTTCACTTTTTGTGCAAAATGAAAATAATTTAAGCAAACTCATTATTGATAGGCAACACTTACTTTCCTAGACCTAATTTCATAACACAATCATTATATCTTCTTCTTTAACGTATATAATTAAATATATTTATAGCTTTCACACCCAAAATGTTTAAATAGATTTCAGCTTTAAAAACTCCCTTCTGGTAACTTTTTTTTCCTAAAAAACTTTTCAATTAATTGGAAGAAATGTATTAAGGACTTAGCTTTAGTAGGTACTAAAATTCATAATGTTTTTACACATTATTAAGATTTTTAACATTTTTAATTAAGGTATGTATCTCAAAATACGGATTTTGTGGTAAGTCTTTTTTAATTTTAGCTAATGATTATTTCATCTCTGAGAGCACTTTATTTTCTCCAACTGTAATCTGATTTCGATTTCTGATTTTCTTTTCTGCTCTAAAATATTATCAATGACATTTTAAACAAATTCAATATCATTTATATAAATTTCTGAATTTCCTCTTAACATTTTGAAACTAACCAGAGTTTTGCATCGCTTAGATTCATTAATTCTTAATTCTTCAGGAACGATGAATAATTCGAGTTTTTTTAATGATTTAAGGCTCCTTTAAAAGAAAAAATAAATTGGAAAACAACTTGAATCAATAGCATTCATCCCAATCTGAAAATGGAACCACCATTACAACTTTCGCGATTTCTAATCATCTCACACAACTCCAGCAAGCTCAAACACAGCTGCAACGCAACCTTTA
>JAPDSC010051841.1:62834-88462 GCA_026290005.1 Latrodectus geometricus | reverse complement strand
AACGCAACCTTTATACGCACATAGAATCTGGCAGAATTAAAATATATAAATAGTAAACATATGATTTCCTTTCATTGGTAAATTTAAGCTTACAAACATGTTTTTAACAAAACTTCTCTTTAAACTATGTGTACTTCTCTCACAACTCCAGAAGCTCAAACACAGCTGCAACGCAACCTTTATACGCACATAGAGTCTGGCTGAAGTAAAATATATAAATAGTAAACATATGATTTTCTTTCATTGATTAATTTAAGTTTACTAACCGGATTTTAAGAAACTTATCCATAAACAAAGTGTAATTGTTAGAAATAATAAAATAACATTTTCTACTCAATTTTAATTATTATTTTACTAATTCTATAACTTTATTTTTCAAAATTAAAATACACATTATAAAAGATGCTTATAAAAAATGTCACCATATCTTGTGAACCTTATGTACTCCATTTAGAATTTGACTGTGTAAACAATTCTGAAAGAAATATTTGTAATTGAAATAAAAAGTATGACTGTATCGATTGATTATTTTAAGACTTGAAATCTATGTCTTTTAATATTGGAAAAAAATAATTTTAGTTTAAGTTAAAAGTTTGCATTTTGCTCTAAATTCTAATAGATTTTATTTGAACTGTTTTCGATAAAACTTTATTCAGAAAACTATTGATATATCTCCTTCGATTTCGAATGCAACGTAATAAATTATCGATTCAAATCTTTTAATCATCATATATTTAACCATCGACTATAGTAAATCAATTTCGAAGTTCAAATTGGTTTTAGCAACTAGAAGTTAATTTATCGATATTAAAGTTGTAAACTCCGTTGAAAAGATGAAGGAATGATTCAACAAATGAATTTTGAGTTCACACCTATTATTCATTAAAAACTTTTATTCATTATGAAATCATTTTATCCAAATATAGATTTTATAAAAAGAAAGGTTTTTTACAAAAATTTAAATAATTTACATAACTGTGCAAATAATTTCAAAATGTAAATCACAAAGGGGGGGAACATGTATTATTGAATAACAATTCAGGAACTTAATAAAAACTATTTTTAGAATCATTACACATTAAATTATTCTTTTTACCATTTGAAATTTCTATCATCGGGATACCAATTGAAACGCTTTTATTCGTAAAGTTCTATTTGTGTCATTCAGTTACTTGTAAAATGCGTAACTAATACAGAATAAGAATACACAATAAGAAAATGAAGTAAAACATTATGCTTTAATATAAAATTCACTATTTATAAAGAATTGTTCTAATAATATTTTCAACTTGTTTATTCTGGTACTCTTTTGTTAGCAGAAACATAATTTCTGTTAAGATTAAATGCTCTACAATACTATTAGCGTTGAATAAATATTTTTGAAATACAAGGGAAAAAATTTTTGTGATCAATGTTTTATTTAATTCATACTAATCTATTAAAATCCATATCAATTACAAAAATTTTAAATAATAAAAAAGTTTTTAGTGAAATTATTATTCAATTAAAAAAAATAATTGTTATGTTTTCTGTGTTCATAAATCGAAAAGAAAAACGTTCATTCGGACGTTTATAACAAGGGTGGTTTGTTTCGTGACCTAACAGTTATTTTACATACCTGAACTAATATGAAGGAATCTACAGTTTAATATTAATTCTGAATCACCACAAAATTCGATCACGAGTTGGAAGTTGAACACATATAAGCTATTAAATTAACTTGTGAATTAGTTATTTATTTGATCTACTTCGCGTGATTAATTTCTCAAATTCAGCACGTCCTTTTTCTCATTTGAACCTGGCACAGCTTGCCCTATTTCGAACCTTGCGCCACAAAACTCAACCAACCAACCTCCTTTGAATCTAGCTAAAGGAAGAAAAACATATATTTGATTATCTTTTAAATTGTAAAGATAGCACAACTGTTTATTTTCTTCTGATTTTCAGCAATTTACCTTTTTCCTATAGAATATTTCATCAAATTTAATTTCTAAATTCTCAAACTTTTTTTCCAAAATGCCCCTCGTTTTCCAGAACTCTTCTAACAAACAATTATATTGTTTGTTGTTATCTTGCTTTTGCTATGACTGTGCTCCATAAGATCAAAGTATAAATAAAACAATTTCATTAATGTTTCTTGTATTTATTGGAGTTCTGCTCAATATTAATGCCATTGTTGGCTATATATTTAATCTACTTTCGTTCTTCCGTATTATAACTGCGTCTTTTTTTTCTAAGTCTTTTAACTCTCTTGAAAGTGATAAATGCCACAAGGGGGCGCTATCACCAACGTTAAGAATTTATGACTTAATTTATGATGCTTATTACAACAGTCTAGAAAAAAATTCTCTAAGAATAAGCTTCTTAATTCTTATATAAAATATTGCATAATTTATTTTATATACTGATTCCCATAAAGCTTTATTTACAATATTATTTTCATGTTAAGCACTTAAAGCTTAAAAAAATATTGTTAATTAATGTACACATATCTAAACATATATATATATATTATTTAACAGAATTCGACAAAATAATATGTTTTTCACTGAGTAAAAGATATTGTTTTTATTTCCGATTATATGTTAAATAAAAGCATTTTTAAAGTATTAAATATCACTAACCAGTATTATAATTTATACGCGATAAGTTTAGATACATATATGGAAATTTAAAAGAATTATGAAAAAAAAAATAAACTAAGTATTTAAACTATGCAATCTAAAAAGTAAAGAATTACTATTAACATAACACAATATATATTTAAATATGTTGTTGATTAAAAAAAGAAATATAATGCTAATTGTGTGTTAAATAAAATAATGCTTAAACAAATTTTGACCAATGAAAACGAAAGCCGAGAAAAATTTTAGAACAAAAATATTACCTTAGAATAAACGCAATGTATGATCAATCGATTTTTATCATTTAAATTATGAAAAAAAGTAAAGGTATCAGAAAAATCAATGAAAAGAAATTTAACGACGCACAATACTTCAATTCTGACTCTTATAAAGTTTGCTCGAAAAAAGATATCAAGCATATTTTCAAAAACTAATATTTATATTGCCTATAACAAAACTTTTCCAGTCGTAAGTTACTCACATTTTATATTAAAAAGGATAAAAATATTGTACTTCACATTAGATAGCATTCTAAATTATGATTCATATTTCTTGTGTGCATTTATAATAAAGAAAAATGAGTGTTTTCTATTCTTTGGTAACCAGGATAAGCATCATATTTTTAGTCCACGTTAATAATTTTGCAAACCACTATTTACTAAATTACTTCTTAAAAGTGATATGCCATATTCTTATAATCAGGAATATGTGCCAGATAAGTTGAGCGAAAAAAATATTTGTAATATTACATGTTACCTAAGAACACAAAGCGATTTAATAATGTTTAGAGGTATATTTGCTGAAAATCTCCTGGTGATAATTTTTGAATATGATTAGGAATTCTGCTGATGTCATTGTTATTGAATGGTATCGTTCTTTTCTTATTATGTCCAAAACTTATCTCTGTATACAATTCAAACTTAACACACAATTTTTGGGCCTTTTGTTCCAATTCGGACATAATCCCCAAGAAACGTCAAATTCATAGTAATGTTAATGGTTTCTTGTGCGTTAGTGGTTTTTTAGTGCGGAATACTTTCCAATAATATTTCATTTAAGCAAATGTGATGTGTTTTGATTCTGAATTAAAATGATTGAATTAATTTTTTATGCATCATAGAATGTTGAAAAATTAAATCTTCTATTTTATTACATGCTAGTAAGTTTTTTGTATGATCTTGTACAACAAAGTATATTGTAATAATTTATTATGTGTGAATCAAGTTTTCACTCTGAGAATTTTAAATAACTTTTAGGCTATGGGTAATTTTAAAATCATAAATTAAAAAAAAAAATCTTTTTTTTTTTTAAATTTATGATTTATTTAAGTTAATGAATTTTGTAATATATCAGCAAGTGGGAGTAATGAGAAATCATTCATCAATTTAAAATACATTTAAAAATTTCTGCTTATATCATACACGGCCCTCAGTAGCTGACTGGGCAGAAGCTCTACTCCTACTTAAAAAGGTAGACTTTATTAAAAAGGATATCCGCCAAACTTACAAACCACACGCACAATTCCCGCCGAAGGTAGCTTTACACTCACTATGCGTAGGCGGTACGCTTGCGAAGTCGAAACTATATGCATATCTTAAATCATATATAATGGATTTATGCTTCATATTTGAAAAGTGTTTCAAACTACGTTAACTTTTATTTGAGAAAAAAAATCAAATGATAAAAAAACAATGCTTTTTTATGAAACCACAAAATACGCTCTTCAATGATTTCTTAAGTTTAAAATTCTCAATAAGATTATTAGAAACGTCCAAAAATTTCCCAAAATCTTTAAGATTGATATTGCAGTATCTAATATTCATTATTAAAAAAGAATAATGTATAATCGTTATTGTATTGATGTGATAAGTAAAATAGCGATCAATATAATATTGTATTAAAAAACATCTATTATCATTATTTATATTTAAATTTAGAGTGCGCTGGCGAACAGTAAGTGGAAAGGGAGAAAATAGGTAATTTATCATTAAAACCAATAATAGGATACTTAATGTAAGATGGCATGGAATACTCTCTCCTTAGTAGATACGTTTGATAAAATAGTATATATATATTTATATATATATATTCTTATTTAAAATGTCGGTGTTTAAAAATTTTATAAGCGTAAACATACATATGACGGAGTCTGATATTAAGACAGCCCCTTTGAAGCATAAGTTTCTAGGTTCGATCCCAGCACTTTTGAACAACGAGAGATGGATTATTGTTAATACCTACTTAATCTAAGGCGATATTTGGGCTCGTCATTGCCATATACTCAAATTTGTTTTAAATTTATTAGAATTTATCCATAATGATTTTTTCCAAAAGTTTTTTTATAAATATAGTTTACCAAAATTTTTTTTTATAAAATTGTCAATGATGTATTTCAAGAAAAAAAACGAATATGTGACTTTCTTCGAATCCATAAACATATATCAATTTGAGAGTAATAACAATTTCAAGGATGGAATTATTACAAACATAAATACAATCAATAAATCAAGACTGCCTCTAGAGAACTATAAATTCTGGAATACGTGACAAAATTTCCTTCTCGATGATTTTAACCCATCATTTATCGATCTTCTCCATCAGTTGATCATACACACATCTTCCTCCTCATTAAAGGCCATATCTCTTTTTATCTACATAGATGAATAATAGCTTTATTTGTTTAGCTTGCATAAATATTTTTCTCACAATCTCCAAACTTTTTTCATTATATATGTATATGTACCATTACATATATCGTAAATAATGAAAAAAGTAATATATTTTATATATAACCATTACTAAATTTATAGATCAATTATGATTGCCTCATTTCAATAATCTTGATATTTTCTTGAAATCAGTATTATTAAGGCAATAAACTAAATATTGAAAATAACTGTTAATTAACTAAGTCAATAATAACTAAATATTGATAATTCATCTCAATGTTTTTTCTAGTTACAGTTAGCTAGAGAATATATTCAACATAAACCGTAATAAATTAGTTTTAAGCCTTATCCTATTTATGGTATTTGAATTTTTTTTTCAAGTAACAATTTTTGAGTAATAAGCTATTTACAGTGGAATCAACTCTCAAATTCAGAGGCACGATAGTTCCATGGGGCCAAAGTCTACAGTCCTCATGTCTATTTTCCTAACCAAGAGACCTGGGGTGCGAAGCATATGTTTATGTCAGTTAAGTAACTGTTGTTGCATCAGCATGCTTAGCCCATAGTTGAGCTTTATCAGTTGATGGATTTATCAGTAAGGAGTATTTGTAAATTTAAAGCAGGAATCAAGCAGAAGACACCTTAATACTTGGTTTGCCACACTCAGAGATATCATTTAATTTGGAGGAAATTGCGACTACGACCTAATCCATGACCTTTGAGACTCGAAGGTCCCGGGTTAGGTACAGGTTATTCTTTTTCTCGAAGGTCACGACTAACCTCGATTAGGTAGGCAGTTTAAAGAGAAACTTTCAATGTTTAGTTCCCAAGCATGCTTGGTACTCAGTTTTATCAAAGAATAGATAGCCGGAGACGATTTTAACCTGCCCGAGGACCGAACCTCAGATCTGTAAATTGGAAGAGCTAAGAGTTACTACTATGCTACTCAGGTGCAGTGGGATCAAGACAAAAATTTTAATGTTCCGCATATGTTTGATATTTAAGGTAAGAGTAGGCACATAAGAACTTTTAGACTTCACTATAAGTTAATGCTTAAAGTATGTGGACATAAAAAAAATTACAGTACCAAGACAAAAACAATTTATGGATTTTTTGTGATGAACAAAACAATTATTTGTTAAAAAATAAGCTAATACTTTGTAAATAGTGAGAAATCTATCGGATGGCAAGCAAGTCAGACAGAAAGTGAAAAACGTCAATAACTTATTCAGCTAATCAAATCGAGAGAATATTTTTGATACAGATTATTAAATTAAAAAATGTTTATCCTCATAGTTTTAAGTTTTTTCATATTCAACAGGATTTTAATTGAAAAATTTCGTTTCTTTTTACGTAAAAATATTGAGTATAATATTTTTGAAAGTAAAAAAAAAAAAAAAAAAAAAAAAGAGATGATTCAATCTTAAAGTAAACATGAAATGTTATAAAAGGCTTTCGCAAATAGGATAGGTTTCATATTTAACCATCCGTTTTTCTTTCAAACTGGTGTAATTCTGTTCAACCCCCCCTCAAAAAAATAAATAAAAGAAAGAAACAATAAAAAGAGAAATTCATATTCAAATTGTAGTTTAAGGAGCTTTGTTTTTGAGATACTATATCATTACTATTCAAATTAACACTGTTTAATGCCGTTATTTAAAAATTGCTCAAAGTATTTTCAATAATAACGTAAATTGCTAGTTATTTTCAAAAGCAATTTATTAATTTTTTATATATTCAGTTATATTTTTGATTTATTTACATTCATAGTACTGTTGATTTATTATATTTCATTTAAATTACAAAAATATAATATATTTATTAACTGCATGGGTAAAGAAAACTTTTTCCAGAAAAAAGCAATTTAGTAGGCGTTTATCTATCAAGATTTAGTGTCATTCAACTACTAGATATTAGATGTAAACAGATATTAGTTGTGAACTGTAAACAAAAGCCCACACACTTTTAAAAGTATACAGTATGCCCACTTAAGTCCTTGCCAATATAACTCCAAAACGGCTCCTGTTATATTTATATAAGCGTTTTAATAAAGTAAAATAGTTATACACTACTGAATAAAGCATCACCTGGTACAAATACTAGCTACACAGTTTACCATTTCACAAACGAACGGAATAGGGGAAAAAAGTTAATTGATAATTGACTTCTTGAGATTGTAATGTTTATTTAATGGTCAATGAGCAATTTTTCCAAAATCTAATATTGTGAGATTGTTTTACTGCATGGCGAGCATGAAAAGAACACATGATCAGCAGCAAAGTTGAATCAGCAACGTTTGTCTGCAGTCCTGCATCCTTATCAAACTATAATTTTCGTAAACCATTTAATAGAGACAAGCTTCATGAATAAATGTGCATATCAGCTAAAATAGGAAGATTGGCATCTTCTAACAGATGAAGAATTGGCATTATTTAATCACATATCTGAAATCCTAAGCAAGTAATCTTAAGTGTGCATCCATACTGACAAATGCCTATACAGATCTTATTAAATAAAGGTGTAAAAAAAGGCTATAGAGAATGTACATTCATCAACCAGCCATCATTCTTAACAGATAGTGTAGATGATAGAGGGACTTTCCACGGAATAGTTTGTGCAATAGGTCAATCATTATTGATCATATGGACATTCTAAATGTTTTATCAACATCAAAGGCAGCTTGATATTGGTAAATGGTGTTTGTTATTTACAAGAACAAGCTGACTAGACCAATATTTTAAAGTAACACATTATCAGGTGACAATATTTACAATTGATACAATACATAATACCAGACTTGGTAGAGATCTTGCTAATGTTTAATCTTAGAAACAGCTTCAAAATAACAGTGCCTGCTCCCAAGGCATCTCTAAGGAATACCCACAATTTGATGTGATTTTTCACATCTATCAAATTATACGAAACCATGAAAAAACAAATGAATGTCTTAGTTGTTATATTCATCACATTAAGATCTACAAAATGTCTTTTCATAATAAACCGATGATAAACCATAAGGAAATTACTTTCCCCCTTATCATGTTCCATTTTCAAGATAGGAGTTCTAGCTGCAGTTTTTGAATATACAGTAGCTATTCCATAGTTAAGAGGTTGGCAAAAGATTTTACTGGTATACTGTATAAATAACCTACATATACTTAGTTGTACAGACTGAAAAATAATTGACAAGAAAAATGGTATATATATACACACATTTTGATAATTTTACATACATTTTTATATAAAATAATATACATGAGTCTTTGTTAATTTAATTTAATTAAATGGTGAATTTAATTAAATATTTACATGAGTCTTTGTTAATACTATACTGCTCTTGTAATCTTAAAATTAAAATTTTTCAGAAAAATATATTTTTTATTTGTAATATTAGTATAGCTTCTGTAAGTCATTTAATTTTCAGTTAACTAATGTGCAATTTCAACCTGAAGACATTACTCACAATGAATTTAAAAGGATTCTAAATTAGTAAAAATTAATATTTTAAAATTTAATAGAAAGTAAGCCTTGTTTTAGCAGAGGTATCTGATGTAATAATATATACATGATATATACTTAAAAATTATAAGTTTAGAAAAACTTAAAAATAAATATGTGCATCACTAATCTAAAACCAACTATTACTTAATGAATAGATGTTTGCCTTATTTTGATAACATGCCATTCCTTATAAAGCTATATTCTATTTATAAACATTTTTCAATAAAATAGAAAACTATAATTTATCACAGATTTTATTAAATTCTTTATACAAAAAATCTACGTTCATGCTAATATATTAGTATTGTTTGCATACAAATAGGCTAATGTAAGATCTTTCTTTAAAATAACAAACTTGTAGGTACAAAATTAAATGTTACAGAGAATTCCTATATAATCAAGGATTTTTATTGTTTTTAACATAAAATATTTACAGTTTAGTGGCACACCATTAAAATGTAAGCAGAACTAAGTGTGACTTGAATTTTCCAAAATATAAAAGTAAAATATATATTACATTATACAAATATATTGAACATCTTGTCATATTCCTAATATGCATTTGAGCTGCTGAACATAACATAAAACGTTTTTCTTCAGTGTATTACACAAACATCATTTATAGTAATGATAAGCTAAAAACAATACAAAACATGATTAAAATTTAATTCCTGATATATAAATATGTCAAAATGTTTTTAAGTCTATAAATGAAAATAAAGCAAACCCAGTCTAATAGTTATTTACAGATCTTTCAACAAATTGTGTTTAGTTTGATTTTTATAATTTTGTAATTGAATTCAACAGTCAACATATTTTCTATTAGGACCAGCCTTTCAGTAAATATACATAATACTAATAATAATAAAATACAAATCAACAACACTGAACATAACATTTGTCATAAATACCTAATATTTATTTTCTAAAAAAAAAATTATTTAAAATAATTAAAATCATTAAAATTATCTAACTGTTTGTGATCAATTAAATATTATAAAATAATAAAAAATATGCAAGCTTCCATAGTAAAATAATGCCTACTTAATAACATGATACAGTATTTATAAAGGGATGAGTGTAAAATGTTAATTTAGAAAAATGATAACAGTCACAAAACATTCACATTTATCTTACTTAATGAAAAGAATTCAACTTGTTTTTCCAAAAAATGTGCAAGCAATGTTTACCAAGAAGTTAAAAACCAATGAATTTAGTTTAATGAATTTTTATTCACTACATTTTAATATGAAAATATACTTCAAAATATTAAATTTAAAATAATTTAAATTTACATTTTTCTATAAAAAATGCTTTGCTAGAATTCCAAAGCAACTTATAAGCAAACAAGAAGCCATTAAAAATTCATTCCCGCAACTTTTCTTTTTCTGAATTCTTTTATCTAACCAAACTAATTAATATTTATAAATAGCCATTGTAAAGTGCTAATTAAGTGAAATTACAAAGACTATTAGAAGCAAGTATTACTATAATGAAAATACTAATTTTAAATTTGGATTCCTATTATAAGCATATCAGTAAAGAGGTAATATCAATTACCTCCATTAATTTTACTTAAATACAAATGTAATTAGTTAAAAAGTTAAAATTTGGTGATTTTTTTAAAAAAATTGTACTAAAATGTATGATTTTGATGTGCACTTATAAGTCCGATTAACATTGTTTACCAATGTCTTACTTACAATTAATCTATATTTAAAAGTATAAAATTTGAAAACCCTAGATTATGGTCCCGTTTGAGGATGTACATATTTTTACAAACATACAGCAAAAACATCTGCTTGTGCATTTGTCTACCACTGATGAGATGTTTTATAAGGATCCAACATATTCAAGTTAAATTACCATAATGAATACTTTAAGAATCAAAAAAGTCTTCATTGCCAAAAGATATTCCTCGCTGGAAACCATCCTGGAAAATGAATTCATTAGAAATTAATTTAAGAATACTAATATAATCTGTACATATTTACTGCATGAAAGATTAAAAATATCATAAATATGGGTTCGTATTCTTCATTATTAGAAATAAATTGCAGATATAATATAAACTATTTAATAATGATTTTAAAATAACAAAAGACTATTTACAAATGAATAAAGAAACATCTTAGAAAGTTATAAGCTTAAAATGAAGTTGTAAATGCAGCAGTTAAGAAAATTTTTAAATCTTTTCTCTGACTAATCCAAGACAACTCCAGTCCCCTGAAGTAATTTTCATATAAACATTAATTCATTATAGAATATACCAATATAATTCATATAATCATGTTTTTATCCTACTTCTACTAAATACATAACAAATTGTCAATAAAATACTGAATATTAATAACTTTTTAAAACATTCCAGGTTTTTAATTTTATTGCTAAAAGGAGTAGTTCATAAACCTGGAATAAATCTTTGTCAGGTCTAACTTGGAATTTATTTTAAATGTATTCTATAGGAAATATTTAAATACTTCTAGATTGGTTTATTTGGTTTGCTTGTCGTTCACTGATAATTTTTCAACATAAGGGCTAGTTCGATGAGAACCTAGTTTAAAGTAGATTTCTGAACCACTACACACATCCATGTCAAAGTTGCAATTTTAAATAGCAAACTGTTGAAATGAAAGCCAGAATGATAACCGTTTAGCAAGCAGCTCAGCAAATAATTCTCAAACACAAATGAAGATAAATATGGATTAACTGAAGAGGAATTAACATTAAAAAATAAAGTTGAAAACTCACAAATTATAGTGAAATGCTTTCATAATATAACAGGAATTTATTTCCAACTCATTTGTAAAAAAATCCCTTACAGAAGGTAACCAAAAAGTTTAAAAGACCATGGTATGTAATTATTCTACAAGTTACTCTTTTTATAATACTAAAGACTGACAAAAAATTTATTATATAAAATCAAAATATTTAGATGCATTCTAATTTTCTATAAGTGTTTACAACATAAACTTTAAAGTTATATGGAATACTTTAAAAATTTGTAAATTAAACATTTTATCATGTGATTAGTTCATATATACATGAAATAGTGTGTTATTCTGATATAAAAGTTCTTTTAATTTCAATTTTCAATTGCAACAACTGCAACAAAATAAACATTGTTAATTAATTAATCACTAATTGCAAAATATCTTTGATCACAGAGAGCACTCATACTTACATTACATACAAATTTTTGGCGTTCTGGAAATAATGAATTTTTAGAGCATTAATTCTAAATGCCTTTTTCACACATAAAGTACATTAATGTTAGAAATTGAAATATCAGTTTATTAGAAGTATAAAAAAGTAGTTGGTTTATTGACTTCATTTTCGCTCTAGTTCTAATTCAACTGAAACATCCATTTTAAAGTAAATACCAAGACACTAAAAAAATCCATAATAAGGTGCTAATTAAAAACTGTTGAAATGAAAGCCAGGATGATAAATCACTTATTTATTATTTTGACTAAAGAAACACATGGTAGTTAATGCAGAATTTTATAACTGAATTCATGATGTCATAAATTTAGGTGTTAGAATTCATGATGTCAAAATTTTTAAAATAAAAAAAAAAAAAAAAAAAAGAAAAAAAAAAAAGGAAATATTTACCATAATAGAAGGATATAATCTTATTTTGATTGAAGATCATGTACAGAAAAATATAATTGTCAGTGCACATTTTTCACTTAATCTTTCTTTACTGTTTTGGATTCCTGATGTTAACAAAAGAAAAAGTGCACAATTTAAAATATATTTAACAGATATAATTTTTGATTTGAAATGTTTCTCAGCATTACATGTTTGTACTTTCTAATGACCATCAGTTATTCAAATTTTTCCATTGTAATACAAGTTAAAAAACAGTTATTCAAAAACATCTAGTAATTAGAATAATTTATAAATTAACTGATTTAGGTTTAACAGCATTCCAGCCGGGAAGAGCTTCATTATGATTCTTCAGTACTTATTGATGCTGTTATAAAGATGTTATTTTTAACTATAACTCATAACTGCATGTTGTCCATTGAACATCTGCTCTATATATACTGAAATATCATCTCAAATTTTAAGTAATAACATTCCATATTACCTCCTATTAATTTTTCAAGAGACCATTTTTTTTTGTATATTGATAAACATTAAGCTAAATAAAATGGTTTCATAAATTCTCTGCAATTAAATTGTGGAACTATAACTATATATTGTCACTATATAAAAAAATTGTGCTAAATGTTAAACATTTTAACTGAAAGTTTGAAATGAAGAAAAAGAATGCTTGACAGTAAACTGTATTAATATACTTTCATTTAAGTAATTTCTTCCTATACATTTATCAGGATACTTATTACAGCATTACAACTGTAAAGCTAATAGATTTTATATCAATTTAGTCTTTCCTAAATTTTACAAAATCTTTTAATGCCTATAATGGTCTTCAGTTACTGCATATAGAAATCATTTTTTCAAAGAAATATTCAATCAAAAAAATTTTAAAATACTAGATTATGTAAGATTTTTATGGGAAAAAATCTTACATAATCATTTTATATACAGCATGAGAGAAAAGTCAAATAATTTTCAGTTTGAATTTTAAGAAGACAATTTTGTTTTGACAAGTAAATATTCATGCATGAAAAATGTATTAGAATTCTCCACAAATTTATTGTAATAAAAATAGAACCTAACCTTATTTATAGATTAACCACTAAAAAAAAAAAAAAATGCTTAATACCATGCAGAATTATGTTATAGGATTAAATTTTATTATAAAATAAATTTTGAAGCAGCATCATATTTACATGGTTATGACATAACACATAAGCACATACACACATCACTATTATAATATAAATAAGTTCACAAAATATTAACTTTATATTTAATATCAAGTGTTCTTACCATTTAAACAATTTTTTTCTGAAAAAATATAACCATACAAAAAATTATATTTATTAACATTCTTAATTTAGCAGAAAAGCATTCAAAATTTCCTAGTTTACATTCTTACCAACTAGAGTAACACTGCACATACTGGAACAAAAAAATGACATCAAATGTTGTAACTGTTATAATTAACATAATTCTGGCATGATCTTGATTTACACATTATATGAAATTACATTTTAATGTATTACCAAAAGTTTAATTTTTTTCAAATTAATTTCTAAAATTGTGACATTTGCATTCACATTTTACAAAATAATACACACACATACATTATATATATATATGATATTCTTTTCAAATATTCTCCAAAAGGAAACTTTTGGATTAATTAAAATACTCTTTACATTACTATATCTATTCCTACTTTAAAATTATCTTTTAAAGTGTAATAAAATTATGTTTATTTTAAAATACTTTAAAAGATAAAACTATTTTTTAAAGTGTTTTAAAGGTTGTTGATGAGGTCAAATTGTGTGAAGACTTGTGTTGAAAAGATATGTTCTAAGAATTCTTAAATTAGAAGTTCAATTTCCTTGACTATTATGTTAAAGTATATTAAGTATGTATTTTGAACAGGTAGTTTTTTCTGCATACAACTAGCTTGTGATAAAAGGAGAATATTTCTCTACTAGGAATGCTGATATTGTATTATTGTGTCCTTTTCTTAACACAATAAATATTTGTTTTGTCTATGAATATATTTATTGAATTTGCAAACCCATAGGATGTAATGATATATAATTGAGAAATAAAAAGGCTTAACACTTTATGAAATACTTAAAAAGCTGTTATAATTAAAAAAAATTATGTTAAAATATTTCTTTAAAGATTTTTTTTATACTAAACAATTGCTAAAAATTCTCTTATAAATAAATAATGCAAGTAAAGCTGCAAATATAATTTTTTAAAAATAATTATCATAAATTAAATGTTCATTTAAATCAAATATTCAACTTATAAGTGTGTATACTAATGAAATCCACTATAAGAAATTTATGACTTATGAATTAACTGTTTGAGTGCAATGAAGAGCTATCGCGCTTTGCTTGTTATGCACCAAAAATGCGGAAAAGTACAATAGGGCTTCTCTTGTTTTGTACCAAAGATGAGAAGATGCTGCTGTTGGTTAGTATAATTTTCATATCTATTGAGAGCAACTGAATTCATATCAATCACAGTTTTTATTCATTTTACTCAATTGTGATTTTTAATAATATAAGAATTAAAATAAAATACAGTGGTTAAAAAAATTACTACGCATTTCTTTCCGCACTTTTAACATAGATATAAGAAAACTCTATAGCACTCATACGGTTAAGGGCTCATTTGAAGTACATCTTACAATATTAATATTATAATATAAGTCATATTTAAGTCATATTACATATATAAGTTATATTTGATGTTAAAGTAGATTAAAAATAGGCCTAACAAGAATCAAAATTAGATTTTTAAAGACAAAGACAATAGAATATAAAAAAAAACATTACAAATTTAGATACTCATAAGCAATATTATTAATCAATGACTTCAAACATTCAAATAGAACAGAATTTTTCAAAATACGAAGGAAAACATACTCTCATTTCAGAAATCTTTTTATCAAGCTCTCCAATTGCATTTTCCAAATCTTTCCCATGTGCTGGCATAGTATTGAAATCTCCCATTCCAAATGGATCAACACTAGTTGTTTGAGCAGGATTAAAAGGAGGTGCACCAAATATATCTGTTGTCAAATTTGCTATGGGTATTTAATAAAACATAACACTCCTTATTAATATTATTCATTTCAAATGAATTTATCACATTCGTAAAATGTTATATCATCATACAAATATAACTCAATAATATAAAAATATATAAATTGCTACTGATGTCAATATTCATGATTGAGATTAATTTATTTGTCATGGATTAGATATTTCGAAAACTTAACAAAAATGTGCAAATCAAATTTTGATATCAATTAAAAATATAAATGTTGTGAATAAAAATTACTTCTGTTTAAGTCAAAGCACATTTTATTTCCAAATAAACATACAGGCAATTTCAGTTTACATTTTTTAAATATTATTTTGGAAAAATAAAACTTTATTGAGTAATATATTTCATCAATAAAAGACAATACAATAAAAATAATCTAGATTTCTTAAATAGTTATTTACAAGTTATGCCCTTTATTTCAAATTAAATTTTAAAAACAGGTAAATAGGCATCAATTATTCTGTACAATGAAGTAAAAGACTCTTATAAAAAGTAAAATAACTGTGTTTTCCTTTACATAATCTATAGGTTATGTGTTTAAAAAAATTTGAATTTTGTTGTGAATATTATATACTACCATGGAAAATCTGATAAACAAATTCGAGAAATTTAAAGCTTTGAAAAAAAATGCAGTTTACATTTTATAAAATGAATAGATGGTGCTGAAAGCTTTCCCAATTTGACTAACACATTTCAATCACAACCATTTTCGTTCCACTACTTTCAAGAATGAATTCATTTCCTCAGAAGGATATTACACGCCTAGCATTATTTCACATTTTGTTTTGATGAGTTATTTCATTCTGAAAGTATTCAAGCTCATATATTGTGATGTGGAAGCAAAAGCATTCAAGTTATGCAGCAGATTTTAAACTAATTGTTATAAAGGCAAATAAAAAAGCAACAAAAGTGCTTATGTAAGGTGAAAAACAATGCCTGTACAGAGCAAAAGAAAAATATATCCCATGTGCAGTCTGTAAACAATCCATTTCTTCCATTTATTAATAAAAGTAAATATAACTTATTTTTAAAATATGTACAACCTTGTTTCAAAAGTTATGAAAAACTGAAAAAGTTTTACTAGAATATCTTCAGAATTATCACTTTTGGCTATTGATTGGATGCATTAACCTCAGTTTATAGCATTTGGTGATGAAGTGGATCCAATCAAATTTTTTCATGTATAATTTATAACATTTTTAATCATACTATATTTTTTATTTTATGTGATAGCACATCATCAACAGCTTATATTATGATAACCAAAAAATTGCCTTGAACAATGCAAAAATTTTTCTTTTTTCCTCGATAAATATACTGCTGCAGATAATATACAGAAAAAAATTTGGTAGGTAGTAAGAATGCTTAACTATTAAGTTGTTAATTCAATGCTGATTTTCAAATTTTTGTCCCCCCCTCCCAAAAAAAGAGTAATTTATTATCGATAATAAGTATTCAAAATAAGAAATTGTAATGCTTACTTACTATGGCAACTACCTTAATGACATCTGGCAATACAAATTTTCATTGGCGATTTTTGGTTTAACTTTATAAATTCTAATTATAAACGTATGGAAACTTAAAAACCAAATATCCTGAATGTATATTCATATATACATATTATAAATAAATATGTGTCTATATATATAAACTATATACTAAATACAAATTTAAAAAATTAAAACTAAGTTACTGAAAATTAGTTAAAAGAAGTTAAAAGTGAGAAAATTGGCAGGAAATAGCTTTTAAAATAGCATTGAAAAGAGTTTCCTGTTTTTTCCATGAAATAAAATAAATTAAATAAGTATGGAAACGATGGCGGCTTGTCCCATGTTGTCACCTGTTTCTCCATTTTGCAAAGTCTCACATGCTTTCTACGCCTTGAGTATGAGTCTGTAAATGGGTCAACAAAACCATATCAATGATTTTTCTTAAAATTTTCAAAATCGGCAGCAATGAGTTCCTCTGTTCGATATCCAGGACATGAATCTGACATTGTTGATTCAGCAATTTCAGATTTTATTCATTAATGTCTTTCAGTGATCTGACTAAAATCTTTCAGGAATTCTGACTAAAAATGTTTCTTTTGTTTCCAGGGAAATTCTACTGAATACCCATTGTTGTGCCAAGAAAATGACTTTGATTATTCTTCCAATACATGAAACGGCTTTTGTTAATTTTTATAATCACTCTGGGACCTCTAATTTTAATATTTCGATTATCCTCCAAATCTTTCACACACACTTCATGCATATAATAATTCTAATCAATAATAGTGTTATTGGATAAATCCAATTGATATTTGTACTATTTAATGCAAACTGTTTATATAATCAAAATAAATAAATCTTAACGCTTTTAAAAATTCAAAATGATTGTTTTCAAACTATGGTCCAATTCAGATACTAAACTTTTGTTAATTTTTGACAACGCATAAAATCCAAAATTATAAAACTTCATATCAAAGCTATTATTACAAACACACTCTTTGGTTAACACATTCTTTGGTTGGGGAAAAAAATAATCACAAAAAGTTTCACATGTTTAACCAAAACATTTAATCCATGTAAATGTAGCAGAAAAAGGTGTGGTAGTAAAAATTGGGTAAATAGTATTTAAATAATATTTACATAATATTCTTCATTTTAGCTTTTTCTATAATCTATGTTAGCACCTAGATTAATTTAGGTAATCTTCATAGTATGTAAATACTAAAATTGAACAACAAAAATATGAAAATTCAGCAAAATATTGAGAAACGGAATTTATGATATAAAGAACATGTAGTAAAAAGATAAAGTCATGATTTGTATATTTAAAAACCCTTTATGTATTTCAGATACATTCTTTAAAATCAATATTTTGACAAACTTATTCCTTAAAGAATGAATTATTTCTTTAAAATATTTTTAGATTGCATTTCTTGCCTTGACTTAAAAAACTAACATTTTTTTCTGAAATATGAATTTTAGTCTCCAGTATCTTACAGTGCACATTAAAATTGTCAGGATTTGGTTATAGTCATTGGTGTTGTGCTAATTTTTTTTTACGGGAACACGTATATATAATTATATAGACAGGGCTGATCCTGGGTAGGCGGCCGCTCCGTGCGGTCTCATGTCCCAAATTTAACCACGGGGGAGGGGGTGATTTTTCATGATAATCCTAGAGGCGACAGTTTTTTTTTAGATCTAGTGTCCCAAATTTGACGACGGGGGGAGATTTTCCCCTGTCACCAGGATCGGCCCTGAATATGTGAAAATGGTTAATACCATTTACTTCCGCGATAGTGTTTGATAGTTATCTCAGGAATAAAAGATAATTATAAATAAAAATTAAGAAAAACTTTCTACGATGGCGGCATTTTTTGGACTATTATTTGATTAGCTATTGTTTGATACAGGTTTGATTAATTGGTTTTAATATATTTTCAGATGTATTTTTAAAAGAAATTGTATACAGTTTTGAGTAAATATTAGCAGTTTGTTATAAAGAGAACATTTTTTGCTCCTTTAACAAACCTCTTATTCTCTGACTAGTATTTAATGTATATGATTTAGCTTAGTTTTAAAATTAACATGTCATAGCAAAAGATTATTATGATCTTATTCCCAAATAAATACTGGAAAGTATATTTTATTAACTAATTTCCTTTTAATAAATGTTACATAAAAATCAAACTTAATTTCAGTTGTAACTTTACACCAAACAATAAATTCATCACTTTAGCATATTTAGCTATTTTTTATTTAGAAAAAATTCCAGTTTGTGCGTGTATTTGACTCCATTTTAGCCATGGACATAATTTAAAAAAAATTAGTATAAATTCAATGATGTGTTAATCTTATTACAATATTTATAAATTGGATTGAAAAAAATGTACCTTTGTTTTTAAAGTACAGTGAATAACATTCAATAGAAATCGGTTGAGTTTTGAACTAATAATCCCAAATTTCTTAAGTTTTATATCGTGCCTATTGAGATAATTTTATATTTCAAATGCGAGACATCAAACTTTAAATATTTAATAAAAACATCAACACTTTAGCAACATAGTTCTCAAGCAATCACAGAAACGGAAGATACCCGTTCAGATGTATTGCGCATGCGTGAGATCTTGCAGCCGTCGCTTCAGTATGTAGTACTTTTCAACATGTCTCTCATGGGCAGCAACGCGGCCGAAAAATGATAGGTGCGCGTTGGAGGTATGCTGCCTCAATGTGCGGCCTCCCTAACACTTTTTAATCGACACTTTGACTTAGATAGCGTGCATAGAATATTTTGCTAACAGTAGTACATATTAATCTTATTATTACGTTGCATTGGTTCGGGTTCGGTTCAAACCCTTGTTTATAATAATATATATAAAAATCCGTCAAAAATTAGGAAAAAAAAAATCAGCAATTCTTTTTAATTTTTTTTTCAATACGTCAGCCAATTCTCGTTATCAGAAACTATCTTTAGTTCCGGAACGTGTTCCTGTCCAAAAAGGAAGTACCGGAACGACGTTCTGGAGCGTTCCGGCTCAACAACACCACTGGTTTTAGTCAGAAGAAATCTACATTAATGATTTAGCTATATGTATACATATATATTCAAAATCATATTTGAGATATAATGCTGAAAATATTTTTATGATTCTAACTGTCAAAGTTTCATTATCAAGGTTAAGTCTTTATGACAGTTTCCTTTAATACAAATTTTTTTTCAGTGTGAAAACATTCTTTAAAAGATGATTTTTGTAAGAATTATGTGAATGTTTGGATTATTACCAAACATTCATATAATTCTTAAAAAAAAAGAAAAACTCTTAACTATAACAAGAAAATTTTGGTTTTATAATTTCATTTCATTATAAGTTTTCTTTCACAAACAAGATATAGCTTAGGAAAACATAGGAAATGCTGAAAATAAGGATGCATAAATATTTTGTGAATTTGTACAATTTATGTATTAGTTGTATTACTATGTATTACTTTAACATGATACCTATTTTTATGATTGATTCTTTAATATAAGGTACTGCTATGGTTACATTTAATCTATTTGCTTGCTAACCTGTTGCATAGATCTAATAACACTTTACTGGTAGTGTTTTCTTTTCTCTTTTTTGGTTTGGCTTGTCAATCAACAGTCATTTTTTACACACAAAGGTTAATTAGACAGGAACTTACAGTTTAAAGTTGATTCTGAATAATTACAAATCGAAGTCCCAAGGTGGGATTCGAGCCCATCAAACTGTTGAACCTAAGACACTTTTTCACTAAAGGCAATTGACCTTAACTATTCATAAACATACTACATTCAAGACTGTTAAGGGCATGGAAGAAATTCAGAGAGCTTTAACTATTCTCATAATCCAGAATTGATCATACAAACTTATTTCACATAGACACTGGTAAATATAAGAAATATGAAATACAATTAACTATAATAGTAAATATATTACTTAGATATAATAGTACACAGTACTCCAAAAATGAAAGTGGATTCCAAACATCTACAAAATTAAAGCCCAAGGTGAGGTTCAAACCATAAATTGATAAACCAAAGGCAAGAGCACAAACCATTCAACAATCACAGGTAGAGATAATTCAAGTGAAAACATTGTGTTTTTGGGGTTTGTACATTACAATAAGATGTACTTTTTCTCAGTTTTAGTTTAAATGTTCAGAACATAGTTTGATTTTCTAATTACAATCCCATACTTACTGTTTGATAATGGTTTAATGTATGAATCATTCAGCAACATTGATAGAATTCAACTTAGTAATCAATACAGTTCCAAGTAAAGCTACATTCATTCGGTATACTTATTTATATTTGGCTGCTTTTCTCTTCATAAATATATAACATTTAAGACTATCACTTGCATCAAAAAAAAAAAAAAAAAATCACAAGCTTTAAATATTCTCCTAAATGAGAATCCATCCTTTAAAATTATTTTGTATATGCACTAGTTAATATAAGTAACATGACATACAATTCATTATAATAGCAAATATTTTACTTAGATATGATACACAATATTCTAAAAATGAATATTTTTCATCAAAATAATTTAAAATTTAAATATCAAAACTTGATTTAGAAGCAATAAAATAAATATACACAAATTTTTTTTATTGTTTTAGATACCTATTGAGTGAGTTATATTACTTATTAAAACTCAAGATTCTACATACTGTACAAAATCATTAGTACCTTTATTTCCATTAGTGATGGTATTATCTTCTCTGGGATTGAAATCTTCAAGATCATCCAATGCTAAATTTTGTAGTTTAGTTCCAACTGCAGGAGCATTTGACAATGAGATTAAATTGAATAATTCCTAGATAAAAAGGAAATTAATAAGTATAAACCAATGAAGTAAGATATTAACTATTAAACAGTTAAAAAATATTTATGCATTTGATATTCTATCGTACATTTGACTTTTTCTAATATTTCTGTCATTTACATGTGCCTACTAAAATCAATAGGAAAAATGTTTTTAGATGAAACTGGTACTTTTATGTATTAAATTAAAATACTTGTAATACAATTTTGCCTCCTTGTTTTAGAAGGAAACATCAAAATAATTATATTTATTTAGTTTACACACCAGTAGAAATAAATAGTGAATTATGGATTAAGAACTAATAATTTTACACAAAGTGCAGAAAATTAAAATATTGTAAAATCTTATTTTCTGGTCATATGATTCTAAATTTTATGATATGGTATCATAAAATAAAAGAGTTCATGGGAAAAAATTACTATTCTGACTAAAAGCTCTTAATTTTCAGTTTTGAAATTTCAATGTTTATAAACATCTAATAAACTTTAACAAATATTAATTCTTTTAATAATTTCATCAATAATTTACTTATATTTTTAAATTCTAGTAATATAATAACATGTAATATAATTATCCAAAAGTTTGATTCTGAAAATTAAAATAAATTAATAAAATGGTTGAATAAAGTGAATACAAAAAATTAAAGTGAGCTTAATAAAAGAATCAAGAAAATCAGGAATATTTATAAGAAATTCAAACTATATTAAGTTAAAAAAATATAAAAAATGAGAAAGGAAATTTTCTTTCATTAAAAATATTTCTATACATAAAAGCAATCAAAATATCCTAGGTTACCTGTGAAGGAGATGTAGGTGGCATTGATTTGGCAATTTCATTACGTACATTTTGTTGTAAAGTAGAATTATAGACAGGTTCAATAGTAGATTGATGGCGAGTAGTAACCTCTCCATTTAAGTGTAAAAGATTTTGAGGCTGAAAGATAAAACTTTTATTATTACTTTTAAAATAATAACTTTTTAGTGAAATCAATCAATTTATTTTTCAGGAATTAAGCAATTTAGAACCTTATATCAAAATAAAGTCAGAAACAAAAATATTAAAATTTTGTAAATTTATACAGTCGATGCTCGTTTTTATGAACTAATAGGAACGGTTTATAAACAGAAAAACAATGTATTAAATTATTTACATCTTATTTTTTATCAAATTATTTTTTATAAATAAAATACCATTAGAAAAATTATTTTGAAGGCAGTATAATTAACACATGCAAAATAAGATTTATACTTGAAAACAGTACTTTCTTTCACTTTATTGACGAAAAATCAGACAAAATATAATGATTTACCTTTTCTGCTTAAAAATTAAATTTTCAAAAACATATTTTCTATTTTCTTCAAAGTTTAAAAATATTTTGCTGTTTTCACTTCAAAAATTAGTTTTGCCAGCCATTCACCTGCTTCTTTTGCAGGTGGCTTTTGCACTAAGTTATCTTTCTGATGAATACTGAAAGCTCTTTTATTCTTTATAAATTTCTTTCCCACATATCACATGCGAGTCTATATAAAAAATCCTAGAAAAAAATTTCAGTCAGCATATGGGTTCTTTGTTTGAGAGTTCATATAAGAGTGACTCACCTTCACTCAAGTTTTAACAGTAACTGAATAAAGTATGTCAAATTACTTTTACTTTCTTCAGTTAAAGTGGTTTATTTAATATAGTCTGCATGTTGAAATGCTCTTGATAAAGTCTTTCCTTCAGCATCATCCTAAGCATTGATTGACAAATGCAATGCTCCTAGAAGATTAATTTCATAAAGCTACTTCAAACCCATAAACACTCTTTGCAAAAGTAACCTAGGATATTTGCTCTTGAAGAAGCTGTTGATTATGTCTGATCCATGAGTTGTAAGACAGGTGTCTCATTAAGCACATTCTATATAAAGGAGATTCCCAACTCAGAGATAGGAGAAAAAAGAACATAAAAACTTAATTATTTTGATATAATACATTAAAGATCCTGCTTTTCTAAGATAGTTTTTTTTTATGAGTTTTATAATTTGGAATAAAAAAAATTCCAAAGAAACATAATTGCCACTAATACCTTTAATTTGAAAATAATATATATATATATATATATATATATATATATATATATATATAAATTTTATAAAAAATATTTTTTAACAAAACTATTTTTTGTTATGTTTTAACATTGTTCAAGAAGGGAAAAGCAAAGCCATTCAATTCTTATAATTTACAAATAAAAATGTATTAACAAAAGCAAATTAGACCAAAATAAATGTTAGAAACATAGGGCTCAACATCATTGTTTTACCTGTCCTTAAAAATAAAAACCATAGAATTATATTTAAATTAAATTAAGTAACTTACAGATTGTCCATTTTTTAAATTTCCATTTTCAGTCAAATTATCTTTTGAAAATTCTGACAAACGTTGCTTTAATAAAGAATTTTCTTTCTCTAATTCTTGAACCTAAGTAAAAAATTAAAATAATTATTTTGTTAGACAGGCGATCAAAATTAAAGATCTTACAAATTTCATTTTTGAAACACAAGGATTTCTATAAAAAGTATAAATAAAAGTAGTTTTAATTTGTATAATTTGAAAATTACACAAATTAAAATTTGAAAAAAGAGCTGCATGTCAATTGTGTTTTGACAAGCAGCTCTTTTTTCCATATCTCATTTGGTGCAACATATAATTCCTTTTTCATAAATTGTTCATCATATTTGGCTAGGCAGCCCAGGATGGGTCAGTACCTTCCTCTGAATTCTACTCTACTGTAGCATTCCATTTATTACACTAGTATGCCAATTTTTTCCTTGATACCAAGAAAGTTAATCTAAACTGATTTTATGTCACATTAGATTTACTCCTTTTCCTACTTGTTAAGAAAGTTTACGTAAAAGAATGTGGAATCACCATCCATTAAATATATAGACTGCTCAGTTTATGATTTTTATGAATTGCATAATATCTAGATATAACTTTGAGGTATATAAATCTTTCTCTTCTCCAAACATAATTGACTTCTAATCTTACCAAGAATAGCTCACAGAATCTTCTTCTTTCAAAAATGGTTGTTTTATTTTCTTCATCCTCACCCAGAATCCAGATCTCTAAGCTTCGGTATTAGTCTAATTAAGGTTTTATATAGTAAAAACTTTGCATTTCTTGATAATATAAAGTATTTAAAAATCCTTTTAACCTGTAAAAGGCTATATTTGCATTCATTACACAACTTTGAATATCCTTGATTATACACAATCAAACAACAGAAAACCAAGACATGTAGATCTGGATACCTGAAATTTGTGAGAATCACTTTCTAAATGGGATTCATAGGAAGTTGCATTACTTAGTGCATGCATATATTTGGTCTTTTTGCTATTTATGATAAGTCCCATGCTATTAGCAGCATGCTCTAAAGAAAGAAAAGAAACTTTTAATGCAAAAACTGTTCTTGAAATGCCTATCCGCACAGGCCAAAATTTACTTTCATTTTGAGAACATATTGCCTCTGGTGTTAATTTCTGAATCTTATAACTTTCTCTAAGACAAGGTTAGAAAGAATTATCCTGCATAACTCCATTATTGACACTAATTTCTTCTAATAAAGATCCTAGTAATTTGACTATGCAAGTAGCAATGGACATACTTGCAACTAAAGTCTAATTAGTTTAGGCTCTATTTGAAATTTAGCTAGAGCTTCATATAAGCAATTTCTATTTGATTTGATAATTTTCAATTTGAGAGTATATATATATATATATATATATATATATATATATAT
>JAPDSC010051841.1:0-57767 GCA_026290005.1 Latrodectus geometricus | reverse complement strand
AATAAATAAAATAATTTATGAAAATAAAATGAAATATCAAATCAATATAGTTACATAAAATATCTTTAAAAATATCATCCTTTAAACACTTATAGAAATGAGTTATTTTTTTTTAATTTATACGATACAAAAAATATAAAATGAATAATTATACATTTTTTCAATAAAATTTAGTTTTAACCTTGAATTTTATCATTCTTCAAAATGCACTTACACCATAGAAAAAAATATAATTAGTTTTTAGCTGAAATATTCAGCATTATCATGAAAAAAACCAATTAAATTACTTTTTGAAAAGTTTATACCAATATATACAGTTATTCGTAAAGCTTTGATAGGTTGGCAAAATAAGGAGCATCATCATACATGTGATATATATACATAAATATATAAATTTACATATTTTTCACTATCAAACACATTCATATTAATCATTAAATGTTCAATGCAGCTGTATATTGTAAAAAAATAAGGAGAATAAACATTGATGATATACATAAATCTAGTATATAAAAATATAATTTGTGGAATGAATAGATATTTTTCATTACATATATATTTATCATAGAATTAGCAGTACAGCTGTAAATTGTAAAGCTTTGTAAGCTGTAAATTGTAAAATTGTGTACTGTAAAAAAAATATAATAATAATAAATAAGAAGCATATGTATATACATGTATATTATTATATACATGTATATCATATATATAATAAATATGAATATATATGATATACATATTTATTATTAAGTCTGCATTATAGTTATTACATCTGTTAAATAAAACAATTTTATTAATTATGCACATTTTAAAATATCATATAAATATATAAAAAACTCTTAAAATATATTAAAGCTTTCAGATAATTTGTAAGGGTGTTTTAAAATTATTCTTTGAATTGTAATTCATAATTCAATTATGAAAAATTGAATATTTAAATGATTTGTAGAGAAAAATATATTTTCCAGGTTTCTTATGGCAGAATCAACATGAAATTGATCATTAAGTTACATTTTATATAAAATAAATTTGTCAAAAGATTGTTTGAAAATACTTTAATAAAAAAAAGCAAATAAATTACACTTACAAGTTTGTCACTAGCAAATACAAAGCACATATGTTTTTCTCCATTCTCTTCCTTAGCAATAAAACTAAAGAATTTCTTATCTGATTTGTCATTTGCACAATATGAGATACGATGCAAAGGGTATTGGTGAAATATTTGCTGAAAAAAAAATAATAAAACACATATGAAAAATAAGAATATCCAAATAATCATGAGAAAATATTAAATATATATAACTCAAATTAAATAGAATTAACTATATAAACATAAGAATTTGTTTAACACATTGAAATTAGAAATTATAACTGAATATTTTGATAATATTAAATCACGATTCTTCCTGTACACAAAAGAAAATTTTAAGAAAAATAATCTAATTAACATAGGTCTTTTATAACATAATTTAATGTATTTTCCTTGTAACAAATAATTAAAATAATGCTAAAAAGGTAGTATGCAAATTTAGAATGATAAGTGAAACCCGCAAAACCTCAACAAACTAAGTAAAAACTTTTTCTATTTCTTCTAATAACAACAAAAATATTTTAAAAATCAGATAATTTTTAAAACATATCTAAAGAGATTATATAAATACATAATGTATAACAATTATTTTTAGAAAACATTTCTAAGATAACACATACTTAAATTTTAATTTCCTTTTAATTGAAAAAATACTTTTGAAATTATATTACTAATTCTTAAGAATTCACACTCTTATTAAATATACAAACATAAAATTTTGAAATATTATTAAATAAGTCATATAAGCACTTTGAAAAAATATTTTTCTATAAGGCAAAAGTATACTTTTGTTTTCTGATCTTGAATGGCAACACCATCTATAGATATTGTAACTTCTACTTTAGGAGTTTTAGTACCCTCAGCTTTTTTCAATTGCTGATTAAACTAAAAATCAAGTATTATTATTAACATAAAATATTAATTATCTATTAAATTTTTAAACAAAATCCATTATTAATGTTAAAAACAATATAATAAAATTCAAGTTTGTGAAAACAAAGTATTCAGAAATTTATGAACATATTTAAAATAAAATAAGTATACAGCCTTATAACTTAACAATTTGGAAGAACTTTAATATTTTATTTAATAGAGTAGTAAAAATAACACTTAAGAAGTTTAGATTAACAGCAAAAAAAAAAACAAAAAAAAAAAAAAAAGGAAAATCTTAGCCCTTACTTTTAATTTTCTAATTCCATCTTTTACAACATCAATGCCCTTTGCTTGATCAACTTCTATACTTCCAAGAAACTTTGGAAAAAATATTTATTAATAACTTTAAGGTTAAAATAAAGAATTATTCAAAAGAATATAAATATAATTTGATGTTGCAACTTAGAACAAATTTAAAATTTCTAAATTTTTTCAAGAATGAATAAATAAAAAATAAAATAATTACATTGAAATAATATCAGAGATAATGTATAAGAGATATTCACAATATTTAAAGTTTATAAATATATTTAACTTTTATGATGCATTAATTATTTAATTTGATATGTGATATTTTTGACAATTACAAGAAAAATTCTTTTAAAAAGCATTAAAATAATAATTTAAAAATTTAATAATTTCATCCCCGCACTTCATCAGTAAAACTACAAAATATTAATATCATCTTTAGTTCCACAATTTATATATTATTTGTTTACTACAATATAACATACATATATTGTTTATAAAACTGTTAAGTATGTAGAGATGATACACTAATGATATAAATTCAGTTGTTAGAAAAAAGAAAAGCTTTTACAGTTAAAAAAAATAAATATATAAATATTTACAATACAAATATCATTTAAATTTACAAGTACAATAGAAAAGATGAGCAAAAAAATAAATTTATTAATCATGTTATCATCTCAAACACCAACACAAATTAAATATTCTAATGCAATAAAAATATATTGAAAAAAAAATTTACTTTTACTAAATAAGCAACATGTCCATGTTGTAAAGCATCTGGAGGATGAATCCAACTTTTGTTTGCTGAAAAATAAAAACAAATAATTTTGTCATAGCTTTCATATTATAAATGCAATTTTACAAAAAAAAAAAAAAAAAAAAAAAAAAAAACCCATCAAATTAGTATATTTTTTTAAATATTTTTGAGGAAGTTAAAAAACTTCAAGAAAGGTAACGGGGAAACTTTTGCAACATAAAATTAATAGTATTTTAATTATATTTAATATGTATAATGCCTTCTACTTAAATATCATATATTTAGATACAATTGAACTTCTGAAATTTTATAATCACTTATCACTACATAATTTTAATAAACTTTTATGAAACTTGAATACATTTTCACCAAATTTTTTGAAAATGTTCAGTTATTATAAGCAATAAAGTTAATTGATGAATGCAATTTAATCATAAATAACCAATAACATAAGTTTCCTGAAAGTTAGAATTTGCTTATTTTATTATTTTTCAAAGCAATTTTATTTTTCATTTAAAATAAAAAAATTATCTAAGAAAATAAAAACTGTTATAGAGCTACAGATAAACAAAAATATTTCAGTTTAAAACATTTAACCACACACCATATAATAATTACAACAGAAGAATTCCGCTTCATTTATTGAGAAAACATAGGATTTATATTCAGGTGTTGATGGAATTAAAATGCATGTAATCTGAATCTTTAAGTTTCATAAAAAGATAAAAAAACACCCAGGGCTCAAGGAAAAGATTTTTCAAATACTTAATTTTAACTTGATAGTGTATTTAATTTTAAGTTAGAGAAAAATTTAAGAAAATGTGTTAGATATTTGGTTAATTTTAATAAATAATCAATAAATTTGTAATTTTCTAAGAAATTTCTATTTTTAGAGACAAAAAATTTATGCAAAATAAAGTATTTTATTTAATTTATATTTTGAAGAGTCATTGGTTTCTTATTTATGTAATTTCTTGCACGAGATAAAAAATTAAAAATTTCACATGAATTAAAAATCAAATATCTATAATCGAAATTGAATTCCCAAATTATAGAACAAAATATTTAACAATTCAGCATTCAGCTCAATTGGTTCTGTCAGTTTGTCACTCAATAGTTCCTTTTTATAATATAGGCTAAATGAACAAAAATCGTAAGTTTAAAAATAATTATATAGAACTACAAACAACCAGACCCAATAACACAAAACACGAATTACTTGAAATAAAAGCCAATGTACCAGGCAGAATTC
The DNA here is from genome assembly GCA_026290005.1 of Latrodectus geometricus. Classification (NCBI taxonomy): domain Eukaryota; kingdom Metazoa; phylum Arthropoda; class Arachnida; order Araneae; family Theridiidae; genus Latrodectus; species Latrodectus geometricus. Next base: position 53,483 of record JAPDSC010051841.1, on the reverse strand, counting down.
AAAATAGTTTCAGCAAGAATTTTACTTTCAATGTTTATGATTTGGTATGAATTAAATATTTTAATATAAATTTTTGTTAATTTAAGAAAATTAAAAAACCTATGAGATATTTTTCCCTGCATGATAGAAATGAGAAAAAAATATTTATTTAACTTACATAAAATTAAAATTTAAAAAAAAAAAACCATACAAATTTCTTTTGTTTATCAACATGAGAAATACAATTTATTATAATGTAATTTATTCAAAGGGCAAAACTTCATACAAATAAAAAATGTAATAAAAATTTTAAAATTTCAAAAATGTATAACACAAAATAATATCAATACAGGGAAGTATAAACTAATTATATATTTAAAAGCTTTTATGGGAATGCACAACATTTAGTCAATTGCTTTGGTCAAATTTATATAATTAGGCATGTTACAATATAACATTGCAATTAGCTTAGTAACTAGAAACTTGGATGCAGTTTTATTTTTTAGTATTCATTGAACATTGCTTTCCTGAATGTATTTTCACAAATAGTATGCTGCACTAACAAGTTAAGGAGGAAACTTTGAGAATAAAACTCTCATAACAAAAAAACACAAAAAGAACTTCATTAAAGAATAGCTAAAATCCAACCTGGGACTTTCTATTCAGAAGAGTTTCAATGGAATATCAAATTTAGTTTGATCCAGAAACATTATACAAATCCATGGCAAGATAAGAGTTGAACTCACAAACTTAGTTTAACCAATCAGACCACTACTTACAAGCAATTAAGAGGGTAACCACCTAATGGTTGTTGCTAACGGTAATCTCTTAAGTAAATAGGAATTAATAGGTAAAGAAATAAATCTTTATAATTTGTCAATAAAGTAATTCCATTTCATTGGATAAACATATTCTAACTCTTACTCATTATTACAGATCATGATGTTTTCAATATCAAAATATTTTTAACTGTTTCTCATAAAATAATATCATAATTTTATTTTTATGGTATTAACTTCTGTATTTCTGTTATAATTTTGATACATTCCTAATAAATTAACTGCAAAATTTATCAGATGTATGATGAACAATATTGAATATTAAGCGAAAAATATTTTTCGATTAAATTTTTTAAACAAAACTACGCATTTTTACCTTTTAAAGGATTGTAAGAGAGCCATTTTCTATAAATAAACAAGCAAAAAAAAAAAAAAAAAAAAAAGCAATGAAATATTAATTTTTATTCATAAAGATATTTTTGGTTTGCAATATATTGCTGTAATCTTTTGCATATGCTAAATATTGAAATATATGCCAAATCAAAAAGAAATGGCAGAAGCAAATAAGATATATTGTGAGCAAAAATAAAGACCAATAACCTAGAAAATTTCATAAATATGTGCCTAATCATAAAAAATTAATTCCAAATAAAGTTATTGAGGATTTTTTGTTTTAGATTAATAATTTTGTATTCCAAACATGTAAATTTTCCTGGTCATTGCTTTACAACTCACTTAAATGGAAAAACACACTAAACTGCATCAAACTTAAAATTAATGTGTTATTTAGATTCATTTTAAAATTTTCTGTTTTCTATTAAATATGAAACATAAATGTTATAAAAATCACTATAATAAAATAATCTTTTAAAAATCAAATTTTCAGTAAAAATATTTTTGAAAACATTACAGCAAAAATTACTGAACATTACAGAAATAGTTTAAAAAAATTATTATGAAATTCAAAAGATATTCAATAAAAATATTCTCAACAGCCAAAGAAAGTTATAAATTATAGGTTAAAAATTTTAATCCGAAACTATTTTTTATACACTATGACACAAAGTACTTTAGAAAAGTATAAAAATAAACTCACTTCCATTTTTGGCATTGTTTTTATTATTGTGAGCCCATTTCAATAAATTGGTTTGTTTAATCATTTCTGAATAAAAAAGAACTTTCTTTCTACACTAAGCCTTTATTAAAGAGAACTATATAGGCATTGTTTACTCTGAAAATAAAAACAAAAATTAATATTGAATTTAAATATGATTTCATTATGTAATATAAATCATAAAAACACAATTTTAAACATTATATTTTCCTTATATAAGAATTCACAAATAAATTAATGACATACATATTATAAAATTTGCTAAATTAATATATTTGTAAGATTTTACATTAGCTAGTTAATACATATTCTTGTTTGAAATAAAACTTCAAATTAAAAATTTTATTATTGAATTATCATTTAATTAGACAGTTAAGAAATTCACTGACTTCAAAATTTGCAGTACTACATATTAGAATTTTAACAAAGCTTTCATACATATATAAAATATTACATTTTTTAAATAAAAGTTGGATTTAGATTAAAAATAGATGACACATTTTAAACTGCAAAATTTCTATTTAACAGCTATTACAATCCAAAACCATATTAACTTATTTAATATAAAATCCAAATATTTAAAATTGATATTTAGTTATAAAGCCATTCAATTACAAGATATTTATTTAGATAGTTTCCAAATATTTGTATATAATTAATTTAGAAGAAAATAAGACTAAATCAATACTGGAAACCTGACATTAGAAATCTATAATAAAATGTGTTTAGAAAGCTAAGCAGCATGAGATAGAAATGAACATCATGTTTTAAAATTTTATGTAATTGAGCTTATATTTATTTACATTATAACATCCTAATTACTTTAAAAAACACTGTACAAACAATATTTACAAAAATTTTTACTATGGATTTTCAAAATAATGGAAGCTTTTATTTAATTCCCAGGTAAGATTTCTTTTTATATAAAATCATGAAAAAATTATGCATAACTAGTCATAATTATTTTTTCAATAATTATAAATATAAACTGTAAAGATAGTCTTAATTTTGTTTACATATGAAATTGTCTATTTTGTCGATTGTAATCTTTAATGCAAAATAACAAATCAAATATTTTAACTAGGAAGCATTTAACAACATTTACGCGTTTGGGGCAAATATTATAGAAAGCAAATCTTCTGACATTTATATTATTATTGAATTGATATTTCAGGAGAAAAACCCCATGAATTTAGTTCTGTATCTGATAAAATTTGCCAGACTGTAAAAATTTTGTGAAGTGCCAATTAAACAAAAACATCATTAAATTATATATATTATTAGTTTAAATCACGATACTTTTTCTGAAATTTTTCTAAATAAATATACATGACGAAACTGGTTAGAATGAAAAAGTTCTTTTTTACTTTAAAAATTGATTAGAATTTTAAAAGTTAACGATAAATAACTTAAGCATGTTACTATTTTGCAACTAAATTTAGTATAAAATGTGAAATTAATAAATATCTCAAATTACACGTAACTTGACTGATTCAATTTCAAAATAAAATAACACATCTCAAAAAAGAACTGTCATTTTTTAATTTACAAATTTTCATATCAAAAAAAGTCATAATTTTGAAGATATGTTAATAAGATAAAATTCATGAATGTGAAACTTGTCAGTAAAAAGATAAGTTGACGAAAATTTAAAAATTATTTTATAAATATAAAATAATTACAAAAGCCTGGATTAAAAAAATAAAAATCTTATAAACAATAACAAAATCATAAGTCATACAGCATACCTTAAAAGTTTCTTTTATTTAATGGAGTTATATCCGAACGAACAAAACTGTCAGAAGTAATTTGTTTATCCAGATCATAAGCCGAGGGGGCGTTCAAGTAAATTAAAACAGTAAAACCAAAACACGTTTGTGTACCAGTCACAGCAAGTATGTTAGAGAAAGAAAAACAGTCTCGGAAAAACCTGCCACTTTGGCGAATCTAGTTAAAATCTCGCCAAACTGAAAGGAAAATAATGACATTTTATGAAGAAAGATTACGTAAAATGTTATATTTATTGTTCAGTCAAATTCAAAATTTATGCACAATTATGAAATTTTAAATCGAAAATGTAAATTGATGAGATATTCTTTTATTTTCTTTTAAACATTTCATTTTATTATAATGTTATATTTAGGACAAAATTGACGGCGATAAATGTACAAAAATAGATGACAGCAGCTGTGTCAATAATGTGGTATGTTGAGTAGTTCTCTAACTGCTTATGTGTTTTCATTCAAACCCTATTTCTATTTGATTGCTTTTGTTTATTAATTTTGTTAACTTGCATTGCAAAATTAAATTATTTAATTAAATTTAATTAAATAATTTAATTTTGATTTAGTTGAACATGAGAAAATTTCTGTAGTAGCTGTGTATATTCGAGTTATTTATGACTTACAAAAAGAACTTCCTAATTTAGTTATAAAAATAATAATGTCATCTCACGAGTAAAATTATTGTCTTATTGACTTTTGACATAGACATTTCTCGATTTTTGATGCAAAATATCTATTAGAATGAACATTTCATTTCTTGTTCAAAAACACTATAAAAAAATTTCAAATAAAGTCGTTGACTCAAATTTTTGGAAGAAAGAAAATGGTGTAATGAAGTTGTAAATTTTACATTCTGAAATTGAATGATGAGTAAATTTAAAATTGAACTGGATGTGCATCCAGATAGTTAAACTAAAATTTAATTTATGTATAAAGAAAACAGGACTAGGCACTCAAAGATACCAACCTGGCAAATGAATGATTAATTTTTGGTCTTCAGTTCAACAGCCTGCGGATTTCATTCTCATTTCGGACATGATGTTTATTGTGTTTAAACTGGATATCCCATTTAAATCAACAAGAACGTAAAGATATTAAACCCATATTGGAAAGCGTACCAAAAGAACAAAAATCAAATGTCTTATAAATATGAATGCATAGTTAAAAAAACAACATTTTAAATAAATACACTAAATGTGGTTCAAACGCATGAGCCTCCAATAGGGAATAGCCTAACAACTGATGACTGTTGTAAATTTTATTTTTATATTCACAAAATATTACTGCCTTCCGTGAGAATAGGAACATGCTTAGGGAAATTGATATAGAAAGTAGAAATGCATTGTGTGTCTGCTATTATTTAACAGGGACTTGGATGAAACTCAATACCTTTTTCTCTACAGAGCCTGACTTTACTACCAGGCAATAATGAAACCGAATAATGCCAAATGTATATTTTTTCACTTTCATACATTTTTGGCTCATTAATACTTCTCATATAAGTATTTAAACTTAATCAATTACTTCTTAATGTGAATTATGGTCAAGTTTCTCGCAACGAACTGTGTACAACATCTGAGTTCATCTTATCTTATCTTCACTAAACCATGAATCTAAAGAAATGTTGAACCTATGTCCTTTTAACAAGAATTTTCTCTTTTCGCTTATATCTTTAATTAGGTGTTTTAAGGAAGATGAACGAATTATTTTCCAGCCAAATTATTCCGGTTCAAAAAACATAGAAGCGTTTTTGTGACATTTGAATTCTTTCTTTACACGATTGCCTCTTTGAAAAATATATGTCATAACTAGTTTCTCTCCCTCTCTTTTTGTAAAATTTTTTCTAACTTCCATGTTATCTCTTCTTTAATTATAAATTAAACGAGGGTCAATTGAACAAAAAAGTTTATAGTAAACATTTGTTTTTACGAACCTCTAATTTACGAACACTCACGTTTTTACGAATTAGTTGATACTCCCTACCTTGACACCATAGGCAAATGATAATTTTAACTTTTGATTATTAATGATGGCTTACAAACTAAAATTGTGAAAAATCTTTTTACTACCATTACTGACAAATAATTTTCTTTTTCAGTTTCTTATATTTTTTTCTGTTCTGACGGTTTTTTTTTTCCCATTTGATTTCTTTTTATTTAACGTCTAAGAACTTGATCCATTCTTGGACAATGAATCAACATATTCAAGTATTTTAGATATTGTGGGGATGGGAAAGGACAGTGATATCGAATAACGTGATACCTCATAGGAGACGTATGAACACAGAAAAGGCCATGAAACATTTTAAAAGTTTAAATTTTGTTGTTTAGTTTTGCAGTTGGTTTTGTTTCAATTGAACAACTGAATTTCTGAAGTTTTGTTTGCCGAGAAAGAGAAGGAGCCGGCTCCGTTGAGGATTTGAAACATTTGAAGAAACGAATGCGCTTATAAGTCGAAGTAAAAAAGAAAATTCTAAAAGAAATAGACAAAAAACAGTTAAAAATAAGACAAAATATTAAAAAATATGGAATTCCGAAGAACAGCCTCTTCGCCAATTTAAAAAAAAGGATTTTTTCGCCAATTTTAAAAATTGGTGAAAAAATTCTTGAGAAATTAAACAATATCAACAAAAGTTGAAAATATAGTGGAGAAGCAAAACATCCTAAACTGGAAAAAATTTTGTTTGGTTGGCTGAGAAAATTGAGAGGAATGAACATTCCTGTTGATGATAAAGGCATTAAAGTAAAATCAACTGTTTTGCTATGAAGCTGAATATAAAAAGATTTCAAACCATTTCCAAAAATTTAAAACTAGACGCTGTTGAGTTTTAAGACTTGTGTGGTTAAAGAGGAACTGGGAATAAAATATTGAAATTTGAGTGGAAAAAAGGAATATTGAAATCATTACTTTCCGAAAACGACCCAAAGGATGGTTTCAATGGGGATGAGATAGGTTTGCTTTTTAATATCTTACTCGAAAGAGCACCTAACTTTAGTAACTATAAATTTAATGGGTAAAAATGTGATGAAAAAAATTAGCGTTGCTTTAACGAAGATGAAAGAAATAGAAAAAAGCTTCCTCATATTTTAAAAGAAAATTCCAAAGTTTAGATGCTTAAAAAATGTTCAAAAATTACCAGCTTATATATCACGCTAACATTAAAATTTGAATGCCTGGGAACATTTATGAAAATTGGCTGAGAGACTTAGAACGAGGTTATTTTTTTTTTTTATCGGAGAATCGTAAAGTTTTTCCAATGGTTGATAACTGCATTGCTCAAGTCGAAGTCCCGGATCTTGAATCGATAAGTGTTAAGTTCCTCTCGTTTAATCTGTATCACAACCCATATATCAGGGCATAATCAATAGATTCAAAAGCAAGTACCGTAGGATATTTTTGCAAAGACAGATTATGAGTTTGGAGTTGGAGTGGCCTTATGAAATTGATTTTTTACGAACAATATATTTGCCAATCAAGCTTTGGAATGATGGAGAAGGAAAGATTTCGAGAGCATTTCAATATTACTGCTTTATTAAGGAAATCATAGTATATTAAAAAAGCCAAGGTAATTTATTCGATGATTTGAGCGAAGATTAAACACTGATGCATGAGCTCCAACAAATTACCCCTTTGTTGTATTGAATATTTTTCACGAGGATTTCTGGAATATAGACTCCCATATGATATGTACGGAAAAAATGTTGGATGATGAAATTATTGAGAATAGACTGAATAAGATAAAAAAGAGCTTTTAGATATCGAACCAGAAGAAAATGATGCCATGCCAAGACCGCTCGCGAAACCAGCTGCTGGATGGCTAACATGACTAGAGTATATGCACTGTCTACCAATAAGTATTTGGACATCTATGCAAAGGATGATATCAGAGGTCCTGAGCTACGTCACGGCCTCCACCGGTATATATCGTGTAGGAAACAGCATCGGCATTTGTCGCCTACAAGATGCCGCGCAATCCAGAGCTTTCTGATTTCGAGAAAGGTATAATTATCGGGTATCATAAATCTGGCTGATATTTAAGGGACATATCTAGCAATTTGAAGTACCCAAAGTCGACAGTGGCCTGTGTGATTAAGAAGTGGAAGATGAGCGGTGATTGTCGGAATGTGCCCGGAGTTGGCAGACCAACGAAACTGGGAGATAAAGACCGACGAGTGCTGTCCAGAGAAATTCGGAAACACCGCACCCAACTGATTAAACATTCTCGAGGAGTTTCAACAGTTATCCGGGGATATTGTTTCAATGAATGAAATCCGTAAGGAAGCACATCTGCTTGATTTTCATGATCGTGCTGCTGCCCGCAAGCCTTTGATCGCAGTGTCCAACCGCAATGTTTGATTAATGTGGTGTAAAGCACATCGAAATTGGAAAGTAGATCAGTGGAAACGGGTTCTTTCGAACGAATCAAGGTTCATTCTTTACCCTTCGGATGGCAGGGTATGGATCTAGTATCTGCCTGAAGAACGTCTCCAGCCAGAATGCATTGTGCCTACAGTCAAGTTCGGTGGAGGTGGAATTATGATCTGGGGATGTTTCTCCTGGTATGGACTGGGACCCTTGGTCTCCATTCATGGTAAACTCAACACCAATGCCTACTGCACCATTTTGGATGACAATATGCTTCCTACGTTGTGGTAGTTTTACGGGTTGCACCACTGTTACTTTCAGGACGACAATGTCAGTTATCATGTTTCGAGTTGAACCAAGGCTTGTCATGATACCAATGGAATTCATTGATTGAACTGGCCTGCTGAGAGCCCAGACCTGAACTCTATCAAGAACCTCTGGAATGATTTGAATTGCCGAAGTAAGGGGCGTACTACCCGTCCAAAATCGGTGAAGGAACTTGCATACTCCAAGCCGAGTGGAAGACAACACACTGTAATACAAAGACTTGTCAAAAGTATACCCCGGTGGGTTCACGCTGTAATTGCCTCTCGTAGAGGCTCTATCAACTATTGATTTTGGAAAAACATAGTTTATATATATATATATATATATATATATATATATATACTGTCTCTACCAATAAGTATTTAGAGACCTGTAGTAGAAAAGAAAAACTATCTTTATTCAAAATTAATAGTCAATAATCTCCACAAGAGGCAATTACAGCGTGAACCCTGTTGGGCATACTTTCCACAAGTCTTTGTATTACATCTAGTGATATTGTCTTCCACTCGGCTTTATATATATTTAAAAATGTAATTTTTAAACAGAAAAGATAAATGATTATATTTTGCCTGATTTTTTATCGATAAATTTAAATAATGTCAATTAAGTAGGAATCGTATTTTTCTGGTTTTTCTGATAATGCATTCGAAATAACTTTTTATAATATTTATTAATAAGAAAAGTAATTTGTTAAAAATTTCAGATCTGAATAATCAAATACATTATTTTTCTATTTTGCGAACTGTTTCACCAGTCTCTAGGAGTGTTTGAAAACTACAGTATCACCAACTGTATCATGTATACTACTATTGTATTTGAGTGTCTTATTGTATCAAGAATTTATTTAGTACTTTTTGTGAAAACTGGCCATTTGATAAAACATCCGAAACCTTTGAATATTATTAAAGTTCATGTGATAATAGATTTTATTGAATACTAGTTTGAGCGCATAAATAAATAAAATTTAAAATTTTTTCGGGTTAAATCTTAGAATTATTGGACGACTAAGTTATGATGGAGAATCTTTGTAAACTGAATAGCGATTCTTAATTTAATAGTTATAAAAATGATTGAATACTTTCAAATTGACACATTAAAACTTATTAGTATGCTTATATTCTCAATTTCTTTAGATATTATATTCTTATTGAGTTAAGTATTTTAATAAAGCCATTTTCTTTTACGAATGAAATATAGAGTGGGAATATTGACTACACTGTAGGTAAGAGTCCAGCATTTTTGTGGGATTTTAACTGGAATAATAATCTCCAATTAACGAGCTACTCGCTATTTTGTTCTTATTTCAATAATAAAGTTTAATTATTGCTTCTTCTAATTTAAAAAATATCTTAATATATAATATTTTAAAAAAAGTATAGAATATTTTTAAATTATAAACAATTCAGCTTAAGATATCTGCTGTGGGAAACGTCTCATTTATTCCTAAGGCATTTCTATATTTTCTATTTAAGATATAATTTTTTTAAAATTCTTAACTTTTTGCAATTGGCTTTAGCGAACAAAACGCGTAATTAATGTATTTTTTAAGCGCTATCATCAACTCATTTTCTGAAGTTGTACGTGCATGTTTTCTGAAAAAGAAAAGCTATTTTCTTCTGCCTCGCACGAAGAAAAAAATGAAACTTTTTAAATAGTTGAGAGTGAATATTTTTAGCAATTAACTTCTTTGGTGGTTTTACGTGATACGCTTTCGTGCAATGTGTTTGATTGATGTTATAAGCTCCCACAAAATTGTTAAATTAAATTACATATTCTGAGCTAAGTTTCCATTTTGAATTAGGGTTTACCGATTCTTAATTCAAAATAGAAACTTAACAAATCTACAATGATGTCAGCACAAAGAAATATATTTGAAAAATGACATTTTTTCCAGCTATTTGAAAATTTTATTATCAGTTTAGTAATCTTAATCACTGTATACAAGTTAAAAGACGATCATGGTTAAAAAGAAAATATATAACACAAAAAAAGGCATTTATGAAGTGATTGGTAGTATTTAAGTTCATTAAAATAATTCTTGAGCATTAAAATTGTTTTGCTTTTTATTTTTATTCCAGCTTAAAAAATAGTGCACTGACTTATATAAATTTTACTTTTAATAAAGATTCAGATCATGAAACATGAATATTCGCTTTTAAATAAAATGTCTATCGTGTTATTAAAAATTTGAAATGCATTATATATATATATATATATATATATATATATATATATATATATTTAATGATGTCTAATGAGAAAAAAATTATTTTATTTCTAATTTTATACTATATGTGTGCAAAGATGTACTATATATAAATACAAAGATGGCGAAATAAATAGTTTATTTGCATATAAACATGTGAAAAATGTTAAATAATACAAAAATCCGTTTCAACTCATAAGAATGGTAATTTCAACTCCAGTGCATTTTTATTGCGTTATTTTACGTCATCATCAGGGTTGATAAACATAACTCTACAGCTGTACAATATTTTCTTGTTAACTTTGTCTTCCCTTAGCCTTCTTTATACCTGAAACTTGAAATTGTGCATTATTTTCAAAATATTAGCTATCGATAGTTAAAATATTACTTTTATAGTGACTGAAAGATTTATTAATTAAAGATAGATGGCAGGTTTTTTGAGTGTTTTGTAAAATTCTTTTTCAGTATTAATTATATATTGTCCTCCAGCAGAGATCATTATAAAATTTCTATGCTCCCATGGCCTAATGCTAAGACTTGCTCTTTGTAACATAAAATCTCGGGTTTGATCCCAGTCATGGTTGAAGAATATGAGATGAACGTTGAATTTTTGTCTTCCGCATGCACGTGCTTGGAAGTTTTCCAGGTTTTCTCCCTTGCGACACCTAAATGCAGCTTACTATCTATTAATAATTCCTCCGGAAGGCAATATGTGTTAAAATGCTTTACAAAGGATTTTGTTCATTAGTCTGTCCACTACGCAGGGTCAAAACTCCCACACAAATGATTATATGCATATTAACTAAGAAACTCAAATATTTTTCCAAATAATATTCAGAAAAAAGGATTCTGATTCACGAACCATCAATATCCAGGATTTCCACTTACAAGTGTCCTTGCTTTTAGTACCTTGTTCATAATGATTGATTTATATTATACCGCATTCTTCATAGAGGTTTTCCTCCTAGAAGACTTGCTTCATCCAATTAGAAGTACATTTCATCAAAAATTAGAATATAATATATTGTTTTATAGTAGGGGAATCGATTTATTATTTACTGTTACATCAACAATGAGGGATTTTGAATAATTTTCTTTAGAATAAAGACGCTTGAAATCTTGTGGTTATTAGGCTCAAATATTAATAAAACTAATTATTTAAAAAGAATCTAGACAAAAAAAATCTTCAGTAGTGACAGAGAATTATTTTGAACGGAAGAGAGATTCGAATTTCGAAGTGTGACCACTGCTTATCTTAAATTATGAATGGCGTACTTTATTTTGTTGAGAGACTGCGTACTTTAGATTTCCCTAAGCTTCTTCCTTTATGCGATGAAAAAAAAGCATACTGATAGCTGAAAAATTTTCTCTATATATACTGTGATTAGAAAAGCCTTTATCACAGCCTTTAAAAAATTATATCTATTTATATTAATATAATTATTATTTTATCATTTTTTGATTACAATAGTTTTAATCAGCAATAGACATCAGAAACCATTTTGAGAGACTTAATGTTATTAAAATTGTGTACTATTTTTATTAAGATACCATCTAATTATTTTAAATTAAGCAAAAAGCATAATTTTTTCAAATTTTATTTTAATTTCTTGATTAATTATCAATAAATTAGAGAAACATTATGGAACACATATAAAACCCGTATGATTTAACAATTCTGATTTCGAACTAATTTTAAAAATATGATGTGCTATACGTAATCCTTGAAAAAATATTTTTATTAGTCACATATAATAATCATATATACCATTATCATATATGACTAGACAAATATTTTATCTGTGGAAAACATTTCACAACTTTCCTTCAGTCTATTTTAATTTCGGTTTTGTACAAAGTCTTAAAAATATACATTCTTTTTTTTTAAATATGATCATTAGATCAGCAATATATAATGATTAATATTCAAGAATGTTTCTCAGAAATCAAAGGCAGATTTATAAATTAGAAAAACTTTATAAAATTGATTTGAATATTAATTAGTTTTAAAATCAATTTTATAGATTTTTTCTTCCTATGTTCATTAAATTATGTTAAAGAGATGTCATCATTTTGAAAATTGTGTACAAACTATTTAAAGAATAATTAAATGTAAGAGTAGAGAAAATCCTTTTTTTCATTCCGGAAAGCAAAGATAATTAAACAGAGGAGATGTTTTCCGTTTAATAAATAATTTTTCATTTTCTTGAGGGAAAACACATTTTTTAGAAGCTATAATTATAGCAATTATTTGTGAAGTCAGCCTAGATGAAATATATACAAGTCTCTTAAAATTCAAATGAAATATTTTCCTCTGTAATGAATTAACCCTCTTAAAATTTGTTTTCCAATAGTTGCAAAGATGGTTTGAATTATAAACATGGGAAAATGTTAATATTTGTCCATGAATACACAGTTCAAATTTGCAAAATAATTTTGTGAAAGAAATAAGAATTACGTTCTTTTTATAGATTGATATCGTTCTTTTATTGATAATATCGTTCTTTTTATCGATAGTTTGTGCATAACAGGAATTTCCCTCGTATAAAATAACTATCAGCTGTGAATTATTTTTTTTTCTATTTTGTTCATAATCCACTTTGTGAATTATTTCTTTGAACTCCGACGTTCAATCAGCGAAGGAAAAAAAGGCATCTTCCAGTTAGTATACAAATATTCCATCAACACATTAATTTATAGATAGATTAAAAATAGGTGTCTTCTTATTACTTTTCCTCTCTTGGATCCAAAGCTCTTGATGAGCAATGGTATTCCTTAGAACTTTCCTCCACCCTCTCTGATGAACAATTGTTTTTCATTCAGTGACTATTAAAATTGTAAAACCGTCCCTTACACAATCAATCCATTTTTAAGTCTAATTCTAACAAGTTTAGGGTTGAGGATTTCAAATATTTTAGAAGAGAGCTTCATTAAGATAGAGTAACTCACAAACCTAAGGTCATATTTCAATAAATTTGATGATTTATGCCTCCTTGAATAACAGATAATTCAATTATGTCTTTTTCTCCACTAGTCATCTTTGCTTACAATACCAAGAGTTTTAAGAAATTTCAGTTCAAAAATGTTCAAAGTATATATCACTATTTATAATCCATGAATACTATCATTATCAGCCTGAATTTATTAAAATAAAAGAAGAAAATGACCTCACAAACACTATATAAGTTTCGTTAGTTCAATAATCGTGCTCCACTTTTACTATTATTTATAGAAATATAATTTTAGCTTGATATCACATCAGTAATTATATATAAAATAAAAATGAAATTTATATAGCTTTTCGCCTTAGGATTTCACGGTAATATGTTTTACAGAATTGTTAAATTTAAAAATATTATTTCTTATGAGTCGGCATTTCTATGGAAACCGGAATTCTCCTTAAGAAAATCCTACCGGTACGAAACCTATGTAAAGAACAATGCATTATTTTTCTTTATTATTAAAAGAAGCCTTTGTTCTTGAATAAGCATCCTCTTTTCTTGATACCTTAGACCTTTTTTTTTAAAGTCCACAGTAGTTGAAGGTCAATTTACACATTAATTTTTACCGATTGCGCATACAATGAGGACTGAAACTGTTCTCATTGCGGAAATAGCACAAGCTCACTACCTGCTCTTTCCATTCATTCATATACTTGTACTTGTAGTTGTAACATAAAAGTGAAAACACCACGCTTCGTTGGTTCTGTATTTGTCGCGAGTTTTGCTGACGAAGAAACACATGAGTTCGATATGACCAGGATTATGCAATTGTCTCAGGGAGAAATTGAATTGAGGGAAATTTGAAAGGTGGTTCGGTCCACGAGTTATTGTTCACTGTTTTGCTCGTTTTCTAATTTGATTTTCTTTTTGGGAATTTGTTTTAAGGCATGTATAGGTCTCTGATTATAAAGTGACGGTGTTTGAATTCAATAATATTTTTTATAGTGGTAATTTAGTTTACAATGTAAACAATCAAGTTCATTGGAAATATAAAAACCAGGTGTGAGAAGACGGTATTCTTGGTCCTGTTGAAAAATTCTGCCTTTATAATAAATAAATATGTTGCATGTTACAACAAAGGAGCTGCCATATTATATAGAGATGTTATACACATAGAGCTTTATTATCAAACAAGAACTTCTTGACTTATACTAAAATTTTTCTCAATTTTAAGTTGATAAAAATAAAATTTGAGAAGCCTATTGTAGTATTTCCTTTCTAAAATAGTATTTCTTTGTTACAAAAAGGCACATAAGTATTTCTAACTTCGTTATACATCCATAAATACGATTATTCATCAAGAAATTTTGCTAATGTTCTTGGTGAATAATTTTTTCTGTCGGATTTGTTGCAGTTCTAGATGTATATTGGTTTTACATTCTTTTCTGTGATCAATCAGATACTTCAGAAATGAATACAAGATAATTTTCATTGAATTTGTTGGCAAAAGGATTTTTTTATTGAAAATATTGATATTTAATAATCGTAAGCAAAAATCCTATGTATTAAGCATGAATTATTTAATACTAGTAGATAATAGTTTTTCTGATTTACATTAAAATCATTGTTAACTTATGGAATTATTAAGTACATAATTTTTTTGAACAATGCATAATCTGTTGGTGGATTTAAATTTTTTACAGAAATTAAAATATGAATTTCAATATCTTAAAAAGAAATTAAAAAAAATTGTGTTGGTTAAACAAAGGTATTAAATTTATCATTGTAAAAGAAAAATAAGGAGAAAAAAAAGTAATTTCTAATAAGAAATCATTGAAAATTCTGTACTAGTTTTGAAAAGAATTATTTACGAACTCATGAAGATATATGCACTCCAAAAAGATTAGATTGCAATTGTGTGCAAAGAATTCATATTAATATTTAAAATACAATTGCCTAATAAATAAATTTATTGAAGCAAAATATTGGGAAAAACTACTGCTATTTTAAACAGTAATGACTTAAATGAATAAACTAAGAATGACAAGAGAGAAAGAGTTTAAATTTTTGAATGTGAATACATAAAAAAAAACTAGTTTTTAATTTGCACAATTTTCATTTTCCTTGAGTAAGAAAGAACTGTTTTTTCTCATGATAAAATAATAACATTTAGTTTTCTGTTACAAATGAATCTAGAAAACTTTTGTATAAAGTATGTATAACTAGCACGAAATAATTAGATTATAAAATATTTTGATAATGTTAAATGAGAATTCTTGCACAAATTTTAATGATATTGTTATTTAAATTTTTTTTCATTTATTTATGAAACAAGTTAGTAAGCAATTGAGTAAATAAATTTAAAAGTAAACAAAATATTTTCGTTAGTTAAAATTAAAACAATTTATGTAGGCATTTCTCACAAATTTTAATTTTGAACGTTGAAGTATGTTACTGGAAATCATACGAATCATGATAAAGCATAATAGACAAAATTTGTTTATTTAAAAATTAAATAGTATAAATAATATGAAGCAACTTGATATAAACAAACAAAATTTAAAAACCATTTAAATCGCGCGTCCTTACCGATTTAAATTAACCATTAAGTGGATGTTTTGTCTTGTCTTTCTTATTTTGATTTTTCTTCTGTTCTGTTTTCAAGGTGTTAATGGCTCCAGTCAATGGAAGATAACTTCTCAAACTTAGAAGTTTTCTTGTCGTTATTTTCGTCTTTACATATGGAATCGTCAATGTTTTGGTCTTTACATATGGAATCAGTTTATTAACAAAATTAACTCCAACAATATTTTTAATTTCGATTCTCAAAGAGTTCAGGTCACAGAGACGTTCTCGATGTCATATTTTCCGCGTACTTGGAACAATCAATATTTTACGCATAAATTGTTCTTCAGTCTTTTTAAATTCAAATCGAACAAGTGATCAGGCGAAAACGATGCAATCTTTTCAAAGATATTCAGCTAGGGTTAAGCGACTTGTGTCAACATGCGCATTGTTGAAATTCATTGGAAATCGCTTGAAACCATGCTTATCTCTGTCTCGTAACAATCATTGCTTTCCAAAAGCCAGGCAAGAAAACTGGAATTGGTGAAAGACACTGATAGATAAAGAATGAGATGTCAGGAAATTTTCTGAGAAACATCACTAAAGATTTTAAAATTTGAGTTCTTAACATTAATTAAAAGAAATAACTTTCATAATTTTGAAAACATTTAGAAAAGATAAGAAGTGATTTAGTTATGATCTCAATTGTAACGAAATAAACAACCACTTTATGGTTAACGATCTAAAATAAAATAACACCTTATATTTATTGATGCTTTTGCTGAGTAAACATTTAAGCTGAAAATTGAAATTTTTATTTAATATTATTTTACTCAAATACATAATATGACAGTTGAGTCCATATACACAATTTTTGTTTTATACAACACATTTTTTATCATTAGTAGATTTTCCTTTAAAATCTGAAAGAGCTAATTTTGAAACATTTTTATGATATAAATTTTTAAGTTATTCATATGTTAAGTACTTATGATTAGCCAAATTTCTAACAAATCAGAAGTCCTTGCTAAATATTATATAAACCAGAAAGTATTTAAAACTGGGCGTTCTTCTTATGGTCACAGTGAATGAAAACTAGAAAATAAAATAATAAAATGTATTAGTTTAGTTTTTAATACGCAGCAAAATGTATTTTTTTTAAAAAAAACATTTGAAAAACTAATTTATATGCTTTTCTAATTTTTAACTTTTTATATATTTTTTTATATATTTAACAATATAAAAAATACTTTAAAATTTAATTAAAATTTTTCAAATTAAAATTAATTCCACGGAAGATTTTTGAAAAATAACAATATTGCGAGTTTTATTATTATTTTATCCTGTTTGAAGTATGAATAATAAATTGTAAAAGAATAGATATAGATTACTTTTTCAATGGAATTTTGAATTTATTTTTTTAGAATGAAAATGCACATAAAAGTGTATGCAATAAAATTCATTATAAATACATTTTTTGCTATAAGAATTCCATATTATGCAAACAAAATTTAATTACTAGTCCTACATTTATTTATAAATAGTTTCAAAATTAAAATTGATATATTTAGAGGAAATTCATCAAGTTTAAAAAAAAAAGTTTTCTCTGCAATGCTGATATATCTACATTTTATTTTTCTACTTTATAAATGCTATAATTAATACACCAAAAATATTTTATTAATTAACAAACCTAATTTATTTAAAAACAAAATTTTTGATTTATGTTCCATACTGTAATTTTTTAATGACTTACGAAAAATTGATGCAAATTAAAGTCAAAACATTGGCTTAGCATAGTATCTTATGATAATAATTCAAATACTCTGCAAATCACATTGATTAAACGTAAAGATTTTACCAAATCATTTCTCTAATACATTTCTTTACAACAGTGTTTGCTAACCCATATCTATCTGTTCATAGCAATGTAGAAAATGCATGCATACTGGCTTAAAACAGTGTTTCCATAAATAAAACTATCGTACAGTTAAAATTTTAATGTAATATCAATTGTATCCATCATAAGAACTTGTGTTTTGCATTCTTGAATTGATGAAAATAAACAACTCGAAATATAAATAGTTTATGATGAATAAAACAGAAAAATTTTGAGTTTTCACTTTTTTGCTCAAATTTGAGCATTTAATCCCAGTAACTTATCTTTTATTGATCGTATCAGTACAAAATTTAGGATAGTCTAATTGAATCTATTAGCTACTAAATACAAACCGTAGTTTCTTCATCTACTCTAATTATCGATTAAACTTTATGCAAATTAAAAATAAATCTTCACTCATTTATTTTCCATCATTATCTTAGATGTCTTATTGACCCGGTTGAACTTGTTAACTAGCAAACACAAACCATAGTTTCTTCAATTTCTCATACTTAGGGCTTAAATTTGAATAACAATTTATTTTAATTAATCAAAATAAATTTTTACGAATTTTCTTTAATCATTTACATTTTTTTGATTGTATCATACCAGTGTTTTTGACTGGTTTATCGAACTCGTTAACTATCAAATACAAGTAATAGTTTCTTCATATCATTTTTTTAATTTAATTAAAATATTACACAAATTAAAAATAGATTTCTGCCATACTTTTCATCATTTATAATTTTTGATACTGTCAACCAAAAACATCTGCATCAATGCAGATGTTTTTGGTTGACCAGGTTGAACTTGTTAACTAACAAGAACAAACCATAGTTTCTCGGGCTTTTGATAGTTAAAATACTAAACTTTAAGAAAATGAAAAAAGTCTTTACTCTCAAATTTTTTGGAATGAATGACTCTGTCATCTATGTGTAGAGGCATGAAACATACAATAATAAGAAATCCGACTTAATATATATAAATCATTAAGATTGTTAAAAGTAAGATTTAATTAATTTTTTTAAATGGATGTGAATGATTAAATACATGGAATATGTGCCTTTTAAAAATAAATTAAAAAAAATATGTTTAAACTAATTTTATAATGAGAGAAGTCTGATTCTAGTCTATGTTTGGAAATCTTATTCTGAGATTTGTTTTGATTCACAATGTAAGTTACATACTTATAGTTACAGATTTTATAATTAAAAAATAAATAATTCCAAATCTATTGTGAAGGTCATTTATAAGCTGCAGTTACCTAGATTATTTTAATAGCTGTCTTGTTGAGAATATATGTTTTAAAACATACATACATAAAATTAAATTACTTTAAACTTTTACACCTTTTTCTTTTGAAATTTAGCACCTGAACACCTTTTAACCTGGTTTTCTGAAAAACGAGAATACTGTTTTAAAAATATTATCACAATTTTTCAGATGTGATTTTTAAAATTTCACAAAGAAGTGAGGCATAATTAAATCTCCATTTTTATTTTTAACTGAGCAGCAATTACACACACATGCTACTACATAAAAATTACGTCCATGAATGCAAGATTAACTGTAAAGAATCTTGTATTCATGGAGAAAAAAGTTCTTCCAGTCATTCTTTCATTTTTTATGGGCAAATTCACTATAACGAGAAGAACTTAATTGCATTTGTCATTTTCCTACTTTATTATGAAGCGTGTACACACACCAGTAATATACGTTATTATAGCTCCCAATGTCAAAAAGAAATTATCATTTTATTAGAGTCGTTTGCATTTTTTCAACTCTCACCATGTTGAGAAACACCGAATTGCGACACCAGAAATTAAAATCTCTCCCTGCCAGCTGTTTGGTTATCCAACAAATCTTACGCAGTCGGTTGAGTTGTTATTACATATTTGTGTTGAGACTAACGAACGAGGCTAAAGTTTTCGGAAGTTTCATTTTTACTCCTTATTTGCATTTCTCCGAGGAATTAATGAGCAAAGAGAAGAGTGCAAAATTATTCCAAATAATTATTCACCTAACAAGGTTTCGTTAACCTGTCGCAAACTTTGGTAAACTAATAGGCGCGTGGCTCAATATGAAAACTATGGGGAGTTCTCTCTTTAGTTAAACGAAGGAGATTTTGATTTATTCTTTAAAATTATTGAAAAGTCATCTTTCACTGCTAACAAATGATCGATTATGGTATATTCCATTTAAAATACTGTGTATTATATATATATATATAAAGAGTTATCTTTAGCTATATTTCAGTGCAGAGAAATTCTCTATTACTTAAAATTTAATAAACTAGTCACTAATAGCTCTGTCTTGCTTATTAATTTTATGTAGAAAGAAGTAATGGTTAGAAGGATACTGATGGAAATAAATAACGGTTATGAACTCCTTCTTATTATTTATTTTTTATATAATTTATTTAAAAAGTTAAATTTTATACATAATTTAGTAAATTTGTTTCAGCGAATCATCTAAATTTTAAAAGAAGAAAGAAAGACAAACACCTCATCAAGTTATCAAACTCCAAGATGATAAAATGGTTTTTCAAACAGGATTTCAGGCGTTCGTCTTTTGAATAGATCCCATTATTTATAAATTACACTTGGAAAGCGATGAAAGATTGAATATTTTGAAAAGTCCGCAAGAAAATCTTGCTTTGTTACGATAGTTATAATATATTCCAAACTCATAATACTTCATACACTGTAGTTTAATTGGCAGTAAATCAATATTATGGTTTTAATAATAGTGTTACACAAATCTTTCTTGTTTTCATGTTTAGAGTATACATTTTTAAATAAAAAATTATTTCTATTACATGAATAATGAGAAATATATATATGGATGCATACTCATATCATATTGGACTAAGTTTCTGGATTTCTTTTAGCACGATCCTGAACACACCCCATCTTAAGTTTTTAATTGCACAGAATTCTTGCAACAGTCTTTTGCAGTTAGATTGTCTACTATATGACTCCAACGGAGGCCGCGATGGCCTGGTTTTTTAAACTTAGTTCTCATTATCGGAGGGTAGTGAGTTTGAATCCTGACGTGATCAATGATATGTCATGTTCATGAAAGGTATTTAGAGTACATTCTAAATACCTTTCAATCTCAATCGGAGGCTGGGAACTATGTCTTCCAAGTGAAATGATACCTCATGGGTGACAGCTCAAATGCTGGACAATTCTTTGCTTGGTACTTGCTTCTATATTACACGTTAACTTCCACCTAACTGATAGAACCCAATTCCGGTATAAGTGCAAAGAAACTGGTTCTATATTAGTTAGATGGAAGCTGTTGGGTGGGAGTCAACAATTTAGAAACAGGGAATAGGCAAAATACGCCTCACTTCTTGACTTGCCTCTTCCAGATGTATGATTTCACTTAGAATCCCACTGCGACCACGAACTAATGTTCTCAGATGCTTTTACATGAGATAAATGGATAATAGATTAAGTCAGGATTCGAACTCCCTACCTTAAGATAATGAGAACAACGCAGTAACAAACCACACCGCGGGCTTAAAATAAACATGTGTTGCAGATTCACAAAGATTGTATTTACTTCCATTAATTCAAAATTTGTTGTAATAAGAAACGAATTGATTGATGAAGTTTGCAAGCGAGATAAGGCTTTCTCTTTGCATTAGACTAGTGATAACACATTGTGCCAAACGAATATTTAACTAATATACATTTATGATCAAACCAGGAAGCGAGATACTTCTTTTTTCCAAATTATCTTTCACACTTCTACACTGAAACCGTCTAATGAGCAACTGGGGTCCAGGAAGCAAATTCAATAATTCGTGGAGAATATTTTAAGCACGGTAATAAGATGTGCTGTACCTATCAGCATTCGTATCTTTCTGTATCTTATCATTTCTCTTTCTCATCTTTGTGTTCTCGAACTTGTTATGCAAACGGATGCCAGATCATCCTGGTTGAAAAGTAAACGACAAAACATTCAGCAAACCATTTAGCTTCTTCACGAAGGAGAAGCGATTTCAAATTCAGAGGAAATACGACTTCTTTATTTGAATAGTTAAGATAGGGGAAAAAAACCACAGAAGATGCTGAAGACATTTTCCCTATGCGATGTGCTTGGCTGCCTCAAGACATTGTGACAGAAAACAAATCACTTAGCGTGGAAATATCTGACATGCAACACCCCTTATTAAAGAGGAACACAAAGAATAAGGAGGAAGTTGGGGTCAAGTTTCTTCACTTCCAGGAATGTCGAATAGAAGTCTGGGTATAATGGCATCCAGAAATAGAACTTATCAGAACCAGATGAGCTTATGAATAAGAAATCGCTTTCCATAAAGACGATGATGTGTTTCGCTTTAAAAGCATACTATATGATTGTTATTTATTTAACTATTAAATAATTTTATTATTTAAATTTGATAGGTCTATATTGTAAAGATTTTTTTAAGTAGATATAAGATTTGTTTTCATAAAAATAATAAACATTGAATATTAAGACAGTCTTATCTTGAATATTAAATTTATTTTTCCGCTTCGGGATTGGGCAAGGATTGAATTTGCATCTTCCATGGATATATATGGATGTAAACTGGGATGCATCCCTTTAGACCCAAATGATCTTTTACGTCGATGCTATGTTCACGAAGATTTAATCCAGGAATAATTGTTTTCAGTTAGATACTATGTGTTTAATAGAAACAATTCTTTTGTATTTCTATTTTATCTGTGACAGAGAGAGTTAGAGGTAAAATAAATGGATGATTTTTAATGCTTGGAAAAAATAAAATAATCATTTTACATTCTTAATGTGGTGTCCTATAAATTTTAACTACTGAGTTATATTAATATAATGGTATTTTCCTAAAGTTATTTCAATAAATTTTAATCATTAAAACTAAATAAAATTGAAGAGCATAATGACTATTAAGACTTAATTAAATTTTAAAAAACCTTTGAGATATAGGTCTAGTACCTCTTCCCAAAAACGTATTAAATTTAACTGTTTCTTTTCCTACCATATTTGATTTGTAACTATTACTTATCACCAGAATGAATTAGTAAAAAAAATTCCAGGTCTTTTGCTTACATAAGAAGAATAAAAATAATTAAAAACATTTTTTTGCCTTGAAACTTTACATTAAATGAAAATGTTTGGTTTAGGATTAAATCAGAGTAAAAATGTAACAGATTTTGAAGGTTATTTTTTGTGGTTTTCTCTTACTCTTTAATTAGTACTTATTTTCGCATATACTCGATTAAATTATGTGAATTACGCTTTCTTTTAGTAATGGTCTTGAATAAAACCACTCTTTTTAAATGTTTTTTTTATCTTAATTTACTTTTGAAGTTGTTTTCTTTATTTAGTATCAGTGTCTTTTTAATTTGCATAACTGTATTTTTCAGCTAGGTTGTGACCAGTCGTTTTATTTTTGTAAGGGTGATTGGATTTTCTTGTTTGTTTATTGATACATGATGCGACTTTCAAAGGGAGCTTTTTGATTTCGCAAGAAGTTAGATTTATGATTTCTTTAAAAAATCACATAAGTTGGATGGAAGATTTTAGAATTCATATTCAAATCATTTGCGTTGAAAAATCCTGAACCATTATTTAAAGTTATATACTTCAAGGTGATGAATTTAAACTAATTGTAAGTTAGTGCTAACATCACGTTTCCCCAGATAGAATATTCTAGATTCAATCACAGACACTGTGAGTAATTGTCAGCAAGGAGATGAGTGTCAAATTTTATATTTTGGTGCAAAAATTTGTCGAAATGGGTGCTTGGTAATTTTTGCAACACATGAATACAGCTCATTATTCTGATAAGTTCTCCTGGATAACAAAAACGAAGTGATTCTGTCACCCAAATACTATAGCACAAGATGGACAGTCATTTCTATAATTGCTGTTTATTGACATCGAAAACATTCTTTTTGAGTGAGTCCATTTTCAATACCATCGACAGTCATAGAAGACGGTTTTAGTTTTTTGCCTTTTGACTAAAGTTTATTCCATGAAAAACTACCATTAAAATTAGCCAGTAAAAAAGTCATTTTCTAGGGCAAAATATTTCACTTGTCTAATCTAGGAATTAATTTCTTTTCAGAACTTTTTGTCTGGGTAAATATCAAAAATTTTAAGAGTGACCTTCCTAATTATAAGTAAATTTTGCAAATGCTAATAAAAATATTTTTTATTACCATTATTCGCTTAAGGAAGAAAATCAGAACAGTTAGTGGATATATCTCATTTAAAATTATTTTCCTATTGCTACACTAACAATAATATTCATAATAAGGCAACGAACATTTAAGCAGCGAAATATTAGAATATCATCCAAATGTTGCTTTTAAAAACAATTTTTTTAGATTTTACATTTATGTGACACAAAAGAGAACCTGGATAACTTTCAAGCACTCACTTTAAAATATGGACTTACAGAAAACAGAAACAAAACACTTATATCTCACTGTTATACAGTCTTTGGAATCAAATCTAGATAAGTTCTGAAGAACTTAGTCTAAGTCACTAATCTACAGTAATCCTGCTGGAAAATTATTTATTATTTAATCACTAAATATTAACAAATGGAAAATAATTTGAACTCTTCTTAGCAATATCATTTGTTGGATTATTTTTATGTTGCCAAGTACTATTACAGCAAAATTCGTTCCAGGCAGATTCCTCCTGAATAATGTTCATGTTAATTATTGATCAAAGATTAAAACTACAATAAAATGAATCCTTTTTATATTTAAATTGAAGATAATTTTATTGAAGTTTGACAGGTGAATTCGAATGAAAAGTGGAAACACAAGGTAGGATGTAAAGGAATAGATCCATACCACAATTTCAATAAAAATGAAGGAAAAAATGGATTACATGAAAAAAAGGAGGTTGCAGTTATAAAAAATATAATGAAGCACCTACACTCTGCACGTGAGAAAACATATTCTTAAGTCCACAACAGAACAAACAAGAATTCTTTGCAAATAAAATGCATCGTGATCGTTGGGAACATTGAAGGTATGTCTAGGTCAAAAGGTGTATCAACAGTGGAAAGTTTTTCCAGAGCATCCTTGGCAAATGTTGCTCAAAATACATCTGAATAAACATTCTTCTTTACGCACTAAAAGCAATCTGACCCACAAAACTCGCCGAGCGGAAATATTTCACTTTCCATTTCCTTCCGATTATTGGGAACACATGGCATACTTATTCCCTATTTACAAATGGATATTCCATTAGGCATATAATTAAACAAATTGTAGCTTTTACGATGTCTTTCATACCTTTTACGTCCGAAGTAAAAATAAGAAAAGCAGTTGAAAGAGTTCTGGTGATGTAATGTTTCTAAACGTTGATTAAGCAGTATGTGTATGGGAATTGCGATGGACTCGTTTCAAATTTTTTTTTTTTATGGGTTTTCGGGTTTTTCTTTTCTGTGAGAAAATAAATACTCTCATTTCTCACAAATTTCACACCGCGTTATTTTTAATTGGAGACCTATATTTATTTTACTTCTTATTTTAATTTTTTATTTTTCATTAAATAATTAGTTAAAACAAAATTTAAAATGTAAAGGAAAAGTGTATTTATAGATATTTAATTTGAATTTCAAATTCTATTACTATTTGGTGCTTAAAATAAGAGAGTAGTTTTTATTGCTTTTGAATTTTTTTAATTATTTTGGTAGTGAAATATTAATTAGACTTATATTACAGGAATCTGAGCCATGAATTCTTTCTTGAGTATTCTGAATATTATAAAGATTTTGTACATAGAATTTATCAACAAAAAATTGAACTATTACCTCTTTTCTTCATAGAGATAATATTAGTTATTAGCCCCATTTTTATTAAAAATATTGTTTGTTTTAAATGATTGCTAAAGATAAAAAATTAATATTTGCTAATTTTAAAATTAAACTATGTACTTAGTGACTAGTGGGCTATGTCTACAGGTAGTGGTTTCCTATTGAAAACGTAAGTTGAAAGCTTTTGGGAAAAAATTCCTATTTCTTGAAAGATATTTGGTAATGCTAAATATTATTTAGTTATTTGGATTTGCTAAAATCATCGTTTTCCACAAAGAAATGAAGTCTCCCTAGAGATAGGAAAAAAAAAAAAAAAAAAAAAAAAAAAAAAAAAAAATAATGATGTGTGGGATACTTGAAAATTATTTTATTAAATATTGAAATCAGAACTTCATTCACCCGTGTTCCAATGCAATTACGATCGGTGGCATACTGGAAAAGTCGAAAACATGTTCGTTGCGATGAGCAAAAACAAAATTTTTTTCAAAAATTGATTTTGGCAAAATTATATTATGGGAAGGCAAGAATAAAGGAGCATCTGATACTTTAGCTATTTTCTCCTTGTCATCAGTGGCTTTGCAATGAGGACAATTTTAAAAAAGGAAAAAAAAAAATTATGTTTTGAAGGGAATGAATGTATTGCAATGCATTTGAAATGTGTGCATCGCAAGTCATTGCAAATTTATTGTGCATTTAAATCAGCTTTAATTTTGCCTTACATTACTTACAAGCTCTGTAATCAAAATTTCAGAAAGAAACAGCCTATGTTTAAAATCAAACTAGATGTAAAACATTAACTAATACGACAAGGAATATTTTTTATTAGTATGTTTAGTACATTTTTTTCATAAAGCGTAACTTATATAGTAAAAGAACCATAAAATACATTTAATTATAAATGACTTTTTTTGATAATAATGGCTTTATAATAATAAATTAAAAATAAAGAATCTAAACGAGAAAAAAGAATACTTGGAAATCATTTTATATATTTAAAACAATATATAAGGATTGTAAATTAATTGAATATTGATTTATTTTAAAACAGAACAATGTGATAAATGGAAACAATACACGAAACTATGAAAAGTTTAAATAATATATTAATTTTTTGCTTTTTTGTTATCTCTGAGAACGTATGCACGAATTTTCCTTCTTTTATGCTAATAGTAAATATATTTTATTCATCTTCAAATTCGTTTTACTTCCTTATTTGCGAAATTCCATTTAAAGAATAAGTATAGAAAAACATGCATTCTGATTCACCATAAAGAACTTCAGTTTTTTTTACGAGGAAATGTCGTTTTCATATTTTTACTTTTATGACGGAATTGTCAAGTTTTGATATATAGCATACAAACAATGTAACATATATAGCATATTCTCCAAATCATTATTTTCAAACTAAAAATATTATATGAAAATGTGAAAGGTAAAAATGATCTCAAATGAATAAAAAAAAGATAAAAATGATTCAAACAGAATGTGCAAAAATAGTAAAAGCTTTTTGTGGAAAAATTTGATATTTTTATTCAAATATTTAAAATTTTCTAAGAAATAGTTTCTATGTATTATTATGATTCTCATAAAATGGTTCTTTTTAATAATTATTAGTTTTTAATTAGATTTTAATTATTATTAATTTCGATAACATTCGTTAAATGCTTAAATCGATTTCCTATTTTTATAGAACATTGTGACACATTCAAGCATAATATAGGGAATGAAACGAACAAAAAATAATATCTAAACTGATGGAAGTTTAACATAAGTGTTTCTTTTAAAGCTTACCTTTCTAATTCATCATCTAGATGATGATTTAAATAAATAATTTAAAAATGGGTTACTGTAAAATGAGATAAATTAAAATAAAGGCAAAGAAGAAAAAAACCTTTACCACGAAAAAAATTACAATCTCTGTGAGTTTACAGATGTTGATAGTATCATATTGCTGATATTCTAGTTCAACATCTAGAGAATGATCTAAATAAATAATTTATAAATGGGCTATTGTAAAACAAGATAAATTAAAATAAAGACAGGAAGAAAAAAAACCCTTTACATCGAAAAAAATTACCATTTCTGTGAGTTTACAAATGTTGATAGTATCAAATTGTTGATATAATTTGATAAGATTTTTTGTTGACATTATTAAATAAATTTTATTGTATTAAATACTAAAAAATGTTATTACAAGACATCAATAAATGTATGGCATATTTTAAATGTTTAAGCATTCAAAATAAATGAAAATATGAACCCACTTAATATAGAATAATTTTAAATATTTTTTATTATGTAAAACTTTTAATAAATGGTTTTCTTTTACCATTTCAGTAGTTTTTCTTTCGTGAGTATCATCTTGATATGCAATAACTTGTGGACAATTTGCTTTCCAATTTGAATTACTTTTAACATTTGCATAGACCATTTCACAAAAATATGACCTCATTTTTTGAGAAGCCAAATTACCTGATATGGCACCGTAGGTCTTTCACCCTTTGGCTGTTTATTAAAGACACTGTTTACATTAAGAAAGTGTTGAGCATTGGTGACCTAAAATACAGGATTACAATTGCTATAATCGTCAGGTTAGCTAATTCTTAGTGTAAACTACACTCGTATTCTTTGTGGGACAAAAGCTTTACATTTGGAAATGGATTGAAAAGGATGTTAAAAAGCTTCAAGTTTGTATTCTGATTTATGCTTAATTAACATACTGGTGAAAATGGATAGTTGCTTTTTTAAAACACTTCTTGTCAGTATTGTCACAATAAAGTTGTAAAACCAACATTTTATTTATAATTTTTCCTCAACAGACAATTCTATTTTTATATCAGATGTTCAGTAACAATATTCATTTTATATTTATACAAATTTTAATTAAATTCAAACAATTCCTTGCAATTCAATTTTCACTGTTATGAAGAATAATTTTTTCACTTTTAAATAAGGCTTAAAAATGTAGATAGGTTATATTATAAAAACTGTAAATATTTCATTTTAAAATAAAAAATGTTTTAAATAAATATTTATCTCCTTAGTTTTTCTTACACACAGAGAGAAATATCTGTAATGTATGTAACCAAACTTGTAGATAAATGTTTTATGCTCTTATTTTCAATTCAACAATTCATGGGTTCGATTCCCATTTGGTGAGAGAGGCTTTATAATTGTTTGAAATGCATAAAATTACATAAATTGTTAAAGTTCCAATCTAGGTATTCTATGTTTAATTAAATGAAATCAAGGGAACAAATCTTCTGAGATATATATCTGTCTAATGTTGCTAACCAAGGGAGGGCAATTCATTGATAGTGGGTATATACTATACACGGATAGCAAGAGAAAATTCTTAGAAAATTGCCAAAAATCCATCTTAACAGATATTTAAGCAGAAAATGCAAATGCAACACACATTTTCTGATGTTCAACAATGACAAGAATCGATCACGATACCTTATACTTTAAAAATGCAGTTGTATCACAAGTTCACAGTGCCTCCAAAAGTGAAAGCTGCGATTTTAATATTAAATAACTGATATTCAGTCCAGATTTAGCTCTACAAATAGTTGAACAGAACAACAAATGAAGCCAACGAATGGTTTCAATTTTTATGATAAAAATTTCATTTTAAGTCATAAAAATTGTAATATAAAGTAAGTAAATGATAATTTCTTGAAACAGGGACACTCTGAAATCGGTCCTACAAAATCAATCTTTCTTGCATACTCTTCCCATGTTACAAGTGCCTCAAATATTGAGGCAAAATTTTAGGCAACAAATCATGTAAATTTACTAGAAAAATTGCTATTTTTATACTTATAATAATAGCATAATTGATCAACATCTTAAATTTAAGTACTTATATTACAATCAAAATATCAAATATCACTTTTTCAAAATATTATATTCTTAAAATATTTTTCAATGATGTATTTTCAACTTTAGTTTTCCTTACAAAATCATGCTAAGAATATTATTATAAAACATAAACATACATTATATATATGCATTAAAAAACATCCAATTATTTTATGTTAACTTAAAATAATTTACCACTATATCTTTTTTATATTAGAATTAATTAAGAGTAATTTTAGTTCATGTCATTTTAAATTAATAATTGTATTTTGCAAAAATAACAGTTTTGAAATTAAGATAATTAAATGAATATATTTGTATATAATTTCCAATCAAATTTAAAAAAAAATGAAATACCTCAAAGATTTACATTTATTTTCGTGATTTTTTTTAAATTTATCGGTGAGCAAAGAGTTAGAAAGGACAATATAGAAAGTACTTAGAATCTTTTGGAAATATTATTTTATTATTGCGAAATCAACAAAGAAGTTGTCTGAGTTTGAACACTATATTCAGCTAAACTCAAACATTAGAGGCAAGCTTTTGTCAGGGACAAATTAATAGACAAAACCATGAATGGAAAGTTTCGTTAGATTAATTAATAAACCTGACTTCCAGAATCCACAATGGAGTTTAAACAAATATAATTAATTCAAAGCTGTCTTCACTTGACTTTATTAAGTTTCAAAATAATTACTTTGTATTTTTAAAAGTATATTATAAATATTGAAAAATATAGCCCCATAATGTAATATTTATTACTTTATTATTTTATAACAATATTACTCTTAAAACTTAGTATAAATAAATATTTTTTTAAAGTATATAACTTCAAAGCACATAAATATGGTGGATTCCTATACGTATGATACTAATGAGTAATGTGGATACAGAATAGCTGGCTCTTGGAATTATGCCAAGTTTTCATTCATCAAGTTTTTTTTGGAATCCTAAAGGTGTTTTATTTTAATGGAGATAAAACCTATTTAAAGAACAAAAGTTCTTGTTCAAAGAGCTTTTAGTTACCCTTTTCTTTTCATTTGCATAACTTATTTGCATTCATAATTTATAAACATAACTGTGCAACACATAAAAATATTTTTTAAATGTTTATAACTATGTTCTTACATGAAAAAAAAAAAAAAATTTTAACCTCAACTTTTTATTCTTACTAAAGTAGTAGTTTTTCAAAACAGCCAGCGTTTGCCAAGAAAATTATTTTTTTACTTGATTTAGAACTTTTTTTAGGAAATGAGAATTCGCTATTTGTATACATGTCCTTGCTCTTCACAAATTTAACGAAGGCGTGTTCTTTTTTTCTTTTCTTTTTTTCTCTGTGTTTTGTCCCTGATGTAAATAGTCTCCACGTGTTATCACCGCAATACTACTGAATTTATTATATAATCTTAGTTTTTGATGTTTGACTTAAATGGAATTTGCTTTATATTAAGCTGCTAACATTCAATCATTTGTCGAATAATTTTGAATTTTTTTAAGATAATATCGATTTTATATAAAGTTATTATAAATTAAAATTTCTGCGATTAAAATCATCAAAGTAAATACCATCCTTTACAGAAAATATAAGCTATCCTGAAAATGTTTGGAAAATATAAATATTTCTTAAAACAGTGAGGTGTTAAAAATGATTTTGACGACGAATATTTTAAGTTTTTTTAAAATTTGTTACAATAACTATTGACAGAAAATAACTTTCATAGAAAATCACTCTAAAAAATATCATAATGGATTAAGACGTTTTGAATACCATAAAAATAAAAATTTTCGATGTAATTTATAATGTCTTATGTTCTATCGCATCTACAATTTGTGATACAATTTCTTAAAATAAATTTTTGAACAAATCAACTTTTGTGATTGACTATTTAAAAATTATTTAATGGAAGGTTCTAAAAAGCAATAAAATAATTACTTTAAATTATAGAAATGTTAATATTTTGGGTTTTTTTTTCGGACAAAAAGGTATGAGAACATAAATAGAAATTTTCTCTCCATAGGCTTACATTGTTATCGTTCATTTTCTTTTATTATAGACATTGAAAATCGACTCTTTTCCAGTTAAGAATACTATTCAGTCATTAGATTCTTTATTAATGATCATATTTTTCGTCACTAGACTTTTCCTCCATTGGTAAAGCTATTCTTTTATCAATGGAATATTTTCTCATTAACTACATAATTTTTTTTATTAATATATAGATTGTTGGTTTTTTACGTCAATATTTCATAGTAAAGTAGTTTCTGGAAATTATAGTTTATTTAATTTATAGGTACATTTACTTAGAATGAAAAGAAGTTACAAGGAAAAGTTTACTTTTTTTTATTTTCTTTGAATTTCATTTCTCAATCAAAGGGGAATATAACTTTTTAAAATTTAATTTATTTATTTAATTTCTTTATTTTTTTAAAATAATTAAATGACATCTCGCAGTCTTGAAAAGAAGTGAAAGCAAATGAGATTTCTTCTGCCCGAAAGAAGAATCCACTTTTTGCAAGGTCGCGAATGGCAACAGAAAGTAAACTCTGATGACAAGAAGTCAGATTCGGCGTTCTGCGTGATTTCACTGTAGCGAGTCATGCGTCACTGGCTTCTGCATCCGTGTTTTCTTAGATCGCCGAGTGCGTCAGTCGTGCTGATTTTCTTGCTGTTTGTTTTCTTAGAATAATTTCCCTTGCAGAACAAAATATGAGATAAGCAGTATCAGTTCATTTCTTAGGAATATTCATAATAGAAAATAATTTACCATTTTAATGCACATGTTCCATATTTTTCAAAATGAGGGAAGAAATAAAAATAAAATAATTTTTTTTGAAACACCTCAACAATATATAAATTTTTTCTAGTGTGTTTTTCTATTTATTATAATATATTTTGATTAATGCGTAATACAAAATTTATTTTTAATGATGTTTTAAAACCAAAGATAATGCATTATTATTTAATGAATATTTATGCATATATTTAGCTAAGATTAAATGCCTATGAATCGAAACTTTTAATGAAAGTAATTATAAAATAGACATCATAAGAAATTAAGCTTAACAAAAATTTTTAATATGTAAACATATCTTTTTAACATTTCTTGTATATCCTTAGTATATGCTCTTAGTTTCTTACATAATAAAAAACCTAAAATTGGAATAAGAATAAAGTTTATCGAACTTTTTATTAGGTTTTTTTCATTCATAACTAGATCTTTTCTACTATTGAATGCAGAATTATTTTAGATCATAATTTTAATTTCATATTTCTTTGAGGTTGAACTAGGTTAAAAATTAATTTTTTTTACCCTAATTAATCACTCTTACTATAGTTCCACCAAAAAAAAAATTATTTACTTGAATTTTATATTAATTTATTGTTTTAAAATTTTCATATTTATAATTATATGAAAAAAAGAAGAAAACAATTTTTAAAATCCTCAGTGCTCGTAAGTTTATTTCTACAAAAATAATCATCAATTGCATTACAATATTTGTATAGATTAAAAATGAATTGTTCACTGTTAAACATAATTAGGGAAATAAATATTAGATAGCTCATATATTTTTCTTGACAAATATAGTAAAAATACTTATTTAAAATTAAAAAATTACAATGCAAAAAGAGAAATTTTTTAAATTCATTATTCACGTGGTTTTTCAATAACGCATGCATTATCTTTTATTTTCAAAACTTTTGAGACAGTTCAGATTATTTTATTAAGTAATATTTAACAATTAATCTTAACATTTAAATAATGGAAATATTTACCAATTAATCCCATTAAATTTCTTTTCGTTATCAAGACTTCTGTGAGGCAAAAGCTTAGAAAAAAATGTTAAATTTCAGTAACTAATATCGTGTTTTGTTGCATTATTCAATTTTTACGTTAATTTTCATTCAAACCAAATTTTTTATTTCTATATCGATAACGTGCAATGAATCACAAAATAATTGTGAGAAATGTCAAAAATTTACATTTATATAAATAAATATATGTATTCATAAGAAAATGGAATACAAAATCATTACATATATGATTCTTTACAAATATTTTGTAAGATTTCAACAATAAAATGCATTTCTACAAAAACGAGAATTAACATCTCAAATTATGTTTTACAGATTATTTATAATTTTTCATAGTCATTCTAAAAGGGAAATAGATAATTTGAAAAAAAAGTCAAATTGTAAAATATTTAAATAAAATAATATATTTCTTATATATTTAATAAATTTATTAAAACTAATTGTTAACAAGCATACATATGTGTATTTCAATATAGACGATTAAAAGAATGCTTGACAAAAAGATAATTCAACGAAAAAAATCGTGTATTTTTATGGCATCGTAAAAATTAAATTTGCCTTTGAAAGTAGAACATACTAAAATTTTTTTAATTAAAGTTACCAAAGTTATCTACATATTATAGTTTATTTTTGATAAATAAAGGAATGCATAATCAAGAATTAACTATTATAATGTAGCATTAAAGTTAAAAAAATATTAAAATATATGTGTGTGTGTGCAAGACTTATTTTATGCTATTATATATCTCTATATTTAAAATAAACCAGTTATTTATATAGTGAAAGATATTTGAAGTATAATTGAAAATTTAAAAAGGAAAACAAATTTGCTAACTCAGAAATAAAAAGAAAATTAATTAATTTCTCATTCTCAATGAAAAATTGAAATAAAAATAAAAAGTCTTCTCATGAATTCATTTAAAAGCAAAAATCCTTTATTCTTAACATATCAACCTGAAAATATATTCAAGTCATAAAATATTTTAATATTTATAATGCTCAGCAGTATATTTGCTTGAAAATAAAAAACAGATGATGATTTCTTCAACAATACTAATGCTGATGATTAAGAAATAGATAATAAATTTAAATCTTGAAGTTGATACGGTATTAGCGTTAGATAAAATTTATTATTGTTGGCGAATGCTACTGAAGGTCGAGTAAAACAATCGCATATAATCAAGAACCAACTTGCTACAGAAAATGTTCTAAGAAATCTCTGACAAAGGCTTTGCGATATTGGAATATCAGACAGAATACAAAGAGCTCATTGTTCGCAAAGAATTTTTACAACAGCAATTTTACTCAACTGAATAGATTTAAGATCCATGTAAAGAAAAATAGGTGATTCGCGAACTAGAAAAATAAAATTTTCGGGTGATTGTTTCGCAAAGAACAGTTATTGGTATTGGAATTGTAATCGATTGCTATAATTGGGTTGCGAAAACCAATGTCACGTTCCTAAGAAGAATTTGGAACGTACCCTATATGAGTTATTTAACAACATTCCAATGGAATAATTAAATATGCATGAAATGTTACTGAAGACTTTATTAATTAAAAATGGTCCCACATACTAACAATAGAATGCGGCACCATTTCTATATATTATAGTATAGTGTAAAGAATATTTGGAAATAGTCTTTAATTCATAGAACTTATTGCATCGAATTGAAGAAAAATAATAAATTATCAAATAATCAAATGAAAGTTCAAAGAAATCCTTAGTAATTTTGTCATTCAAATATCAGAAAGACATATTTATTATAGATTGCTATCTTTTATTCATAGCAAATGACATATTTATTATAATTAATAAAAAATTATTTATATACTTCATCAATGAAAGTAATACAAATAATCAAAAAAATGTAATTAATAAAAATTGCATGAAGCATTGTCATTTGAGATCATTTAGCAAATATAAATCGAAAATTTCACTAGTTTTTGAAGTCACTAAACGTTAAAAAAAAAAAAAAAAATCGACAGAGATTGTTCATTTGTTTGTACATGATTTGGATAATATATTACTTAAATGAAAACATGTATGGACTTTGTTGGTCCACCGTAAAATAAGATAATAATTTTTGAGATCAATAAAAATAGAAATTGATCATTTTTATGGCATAAAATTTTAATGAAAAAATACGAAGCAGTCGATATTATTATTTTCTCTCATCGAATGGAAAAATATGCCTAAGAGTAAAATGAGCTTAATAGATAACTCAGATTGATTTAATCAAATAGAACTCGGAATAAAGTGAATCAAACAGTTATATCTGAAATATCAATAATAGCAAAGTTTTTGAAAAAAAAAATGAATTAGTTTTTAAAGATATGAAAATAGATCAACAATACGAGATAGTTGTTGAAGTCCAAGAAAGTTTATAGAAAATTCAAACACATGCACATGAGAGCAGATTTGATAAAATTAAATAATTTTTTACCACTGGATTTTAAATTGATGAGAGGAGTTTAATATTACCGCAAGATATCAATAAAAAGTATTAATATCTCAAAATTTTCTAACTATTTTTAAAGTATAAAACAATCAAGCTTTGGGGAAATGATTCTGAATTTCTTGAAGTATACAACATGAATTTAGCACAATTTTCTTAAATGGGTAATATTTTGATAAAAAGTACACTTTAAATATTAAAATTATCGGCAAATTTAGAAGTTTATTGATATGAATTATGTTTAAGATTTTTGCATAAGGGTTTCCATCTTTTCTATAAAGGTTTTTCATATTTAAAGAATTATATAATTATTATCTATCTATCTATATCTATCTATTATATAAACAGTGTTGAATATGTTTCTTGATTCAGAAAACAAAGACAAATAATATACAGATGTGGTTATAATTATATATATATTTTTCATTTCACACAAAAAAAGACACCATGAATTTAATATGAAAACTAAATTTCTTTTCATTGGATTCAATTAATCCAAAATAATACCTTTATTTTGTGTTGTTAGATGTAATGAATAAAAATTTTTTTTAAATGAAATGATGTCTCTAATGATATTCACTCTTTGAAGGTTTAAAAACAGATATATTGTTGGTATTTTTTCTTTGATTTTATTCGAACTTTCAATTACATACATTAATTTACATCATTTAAAATGTTAATCTGAAGTAAAAGGTTAAGAAAAATGCCAATAAAAATGTTTTCTATTTATGAAAGAAAATTGCGGAATTTTTACAAATTATGAAATTGAACAAGCATGAAAATTTTGATTTTAAACTATGTTTAAAATGTGTATTAATTAATTTTCTTTATCCAATAAAAATGAAATGTTTAGTGATGTTAAGATACAGAAATTTTTCATGAAAATGAAGTCTTGATTGAAGAAAACTGCAATAATTGATGATAATTGTTAATACATATGTATGCAAGCTTGATGTATATGAAGAACTTGTCTCGAATTCCTACAGCACGAATAGAATAGATTTATTTACAACTCACTGTCAAGAAATAGTTGAGAATGATGGATGGATTTAAGTAGTCAGAATGATGAATTATTCTGTTTGAACCATGATTCAATAACACGTTATATTGACAACAGCTTCGAAGTGCTGATAGGAATGCTAATTGTTTTTATCACATTTTCTTAAATCAACAGTAATCAACTATTTTTTACTCTAGTAACAACTATTGTCATTTTGTCAGTGATCATAATTTCATACCACTGTATCTAGCAAAAAAGATGCTGAATCTTTCGATAAAAGAAAATATTATGTTGAAGTTTTTAAAAACTTATCTAATCTTAAATTAGTTTTTAAAAATCTAAGACTTCCATATAAATGACGAATAAATAATAATATATATTCATATAACGGGGTAAATCATATAAGGAAAATAATTAATTTGAGTTCAATTATTTCATTTGATACGTATATGTGAATATAATAAAAATTAAATCTAAATATATCAAGCTAATTTTTTGATAAAATGTATATTTTGTTAAATATATATATATATATATATATATATATATATATATATATATATATGTATATATATATGTATATAAATAATTCAAAAATTGAATTATTTAAATATTTTTTAATTATATATGGAGGAACTTTTATGAACATTATAAATTAAATCTAATATTTGGATATCAAATTCATTATTCAGCGTAATAATAAATAAATATTAAACAATTCTATATTCTTGTTTCAATTGATGATACATTTTATAATGCAAGATTTATAATTTATTTACAAATTGGAAAAGAAACATCTTAAAATAAACATTTTCAGGAAGCAAAATTTGCTATGTTCGTTCACTATCTGAAGAGTGATTTAGCGTTTTTCTGTAAATGCTTTCGTTTTTGCTGTGTATATTCTTCTAAATTAGACTGATGATTGAAAGACAGTTAAAAAAAAGAAAATAAATAAATTGAACAAGGCTGCTTTCCTCAATCGTTTTACGTTTCCTGTCACGTGAGAAATGCAAAAAGTAAACAGTTACGGATTATTTTTGTATTGAAAAAAAAAAGGCAAAGCAGATTAAAAGAGCAAGTTAATACGAGATGGGAAATGATAACAAAAGTGATTAAATAAAAAAAGAATGACGTGACATTGCAAATTTAACCAATGGTTTCCTAAAACTGGAATATTTATTTGTATTTTATTCCGATTATTCTTAAACTGTTTTAAAAGTGCGTGCAATTTGTCTAGTAAAAGTAATCAAAAAAAAAATTTTTTTTTTCTACTAACTTTCTTGAGATTTATCAAGAAATGAAAGTATTCTAATGCTAGCAAAAATGCGAAAAATTATACCCAAATATTTGAAAAAGAAATAAATTATTATGTATGTATATAAATTGCATATAGTTCAAATTTATCATAACTCATAATTTTTTTTATTTAATTGTATATTTTATATATGTAGTATGTATAAAATATTTTTTATATAAAATTTTGCTTTCTTTGGTATAAATTTTGTAAATTTATTTATATTTTCCTTAAGCGACATATTAATCCTAATTTTAACATAACAATTTAATTGTAATATAATAAAGTTTAATTATAACATCTGGTAATTATGATTTTTTAGGAATCTAAGCATTAAGTCTTTCTATAACCATTAATTCTAATCAACTTCCAAGACAAATTTTTCTTCACACATTTTCTACAGCTGTCAAAAAAATTTATTAATATATTTTGTCTTTTTATCAGAGTCAGCGACAAATAATTCCATTCGAACTCAGAATTTTCTAAATGTTTCGAAGCGAATAGAATAATTTTTCCACCCCGCAAATAAAAATGGTTGAAATGCATTCACACATTTCCAGATAAATATCACTTTCAATCAGAGCGTGAATCTGATGTTGGCATCGGTGCAAATCCGGCGCGATTTGAACGAAATATTGTGGCGAAGAAACTATTATTGTTTTTTATAAGCCTAACGCTTTTGAAAAACACTGTTTCACACATGAGATGAGGCAGTTCACGCTATTCCACGACAATGCGTGATCTTTAGACGAAAAATTTCTTTAGACGCATTCCTCTGCACGTTACATTTTTAAGTCAAAGTTCAGTTGCAAGGTCAATGAGCCCTGAGGAAATATTTTACTGCTTACATCACTTTTAAGGAAATAGAATTGTTTCTGTTTTGGTACGCAAATTGCTTGTAAGGTATTGACGGTTACAGATATAACAATGTATGTCACGGAAATAGATTTTGTTCTTCTTTATCGTCTGCAGTAAGACAAAGAATTGAGCACGTGACCAATTATTTTGGAAGTATTTTCCTTGTTCAATCCGTATCTATTATTTTGTAAAACATTTTTTTGAAGATTAAAAATAAATGCATGTCATCATAAATACGTTTTTCCTTTTCCTCTTCCCATTCTAAATATGAACACTTTTTTATCATGAAGTGGAAAATCCATTTGTCATATTCCATATGTCTTAATAAGTTACAGATAAGAAAGTATGTATGATGCTACCTGTTAGAATATTTTATGTTCATTTATTAAAGATTTATAAAAATGAAGTTTTCTGGAGGCAATTTTTTGTCAGTGATTTACTTTTCTGTACGGTACAAACTATTATATTAAATATTAAGTAATTTAGAAAAATTTATATGAATAGTTAAGTTCGTATAAAAACAGATTGATTGTCATTTAACTAATTAGTGAAATCAGTCAATGAATTAATATGATAGTTATCCGTAAAAATATGCATTTCTTAATTAAATATTTCTTATTTTAATTCGATTCTTCTTAAACTGAAAGATAATGTTAGTTTATAATATCCATTTGAAAATGCGGAAATTGTCGAATGGTATGCTCACAAAATGAGTGGTTCAATCAAAAGGGCTTTTCTTATTTTAGTCTTTTAATATAGTGTGGGGCAGAGTAATATATAACATATTACTATCACGTATAAAATACTATTCTGTGTTATTACTAATATATCTATCTATCTATATACATATATTCAGGGAAATTATTCCTTGAAAAACTAAATTTTAAAGGATTTATTTGTCATTTCTCTGCAAACATTTAGTCACATGTTGGTTTAGTTTGCATCCGGATTAGAAATTAATTTACTTTTTACGTCATTTTTATTATTGAGTCCTGATTAGAAAGTTTGAAAATCAAAGCAAATAAGGTTTAGAATGCATGCAGAGTGGGAAAAGATTACATATATAAGCCCTTGAATGGGGATCCTAAGAATGGGTAAAGATTATCTTCTTACTTTTTCACATCTATGTCTAAATGAGCAGAAATGTACTTAGGATGGGCTGTTATAGTGCAGTTAGATATTAAATTTGTTGGCGCTGAGTTTGCTGAGATATTTTTTATTACTTTAAAAGATACACGCTTTTTTCATTAACTTGATTAGATACCATACTTGTAGAACAGCATGAACTATTTAAATGTGTTGATTGAAGAGGTTAGCATACTGCGTGAAACCATGTGGAACAAATTCAAAACGAACTATTCTCTTGAAAATTCATCTAACACTCAGTAAGAAGCCGTTTCAAAATGATATAGTTTGATGAAGAATAATCTCACTGCGATATCATCACTATTTATTGCGTTCTTTGATTTCAATAAAATTATAAGGTTTATTTCATATATACAGTCATGATTCCGCTTAACATTAAATGATTTTGGAAGTTGAAAAAAAAGTTCTTTGCATATCATCCGGTGCAAAAATTGCTGAGATGATGACAGTGAATTCAGAATTTCAGTTCATGAGTTCATATTTGGGATAATGTTGCTTGATGGTATTTTGGGATAAAACTACATGGCAACTTCATTTGTGTTTAAACGTGACTATATTTTAACAATTTTAAGCAAAATTTCATTATTGACAATAGAATATTTTGAAGATCTTTGTCTTTGGAGCTGATAGTACTTTCATGGAATCATTTAAGCGTTTTAATTAAACATTTAAATCAATAATTTTTTCAGTGAAACATAATATATAGTTTGATAGGCAACTTTATGATCTGATTACGTTTTTGCGGAAAATTAATGAAATGCTCCAAAATTACTCTCCATGAAAACTAATTATACTAATAAAGAATATCAAATTTTAAATTGATTTACTACATTAGATTTTATGCGAAGAATCTAAAAACTGTGTATACAATGAAGGGTTTTTTGGAAAAAATACAACAAAAATATAAAACAAGATTTATTAATCAATCAAATACAATTATTTTCGGAGTTTTAATTTTGTGTTTATTGAATTATTATTTTAAATAGAGACTAAATTTGTGTCATTAATGGGTTTTGAGGTCAACAAAGCAGTTACTTGTATTGAGAATTAATTGGTTAAATTAAAAAACACAAACATTTTGATTCTTACAAAACTTTGTTGAATCATTAATCATAATCACATGTTTTCTTTTGATAAAAAATTATAAGCATTATATAATTAAAAAATGTTCTTTAGACAGGTGTAACGGAATTATTTTATTCAAGGATAAACCTTGAATATTTCTATATATTACTAGTACAATACAAAACAAAATTGAAATATAAATAGTTTGAATATTGTTTTGAGTTTAAAAGAGTAATTATTTAAATTTGAAGGACTGAATTCGTGAAAGGAGGAAAAACTGACAATTCAGTTTGGTATTTTTAATGAATTAAGTACAAATTTTGGATCAAAATGACATTTGGTATTCAGAATTTGATGATCAAAATGAATTAAATTGGACATAATGAATACAATGTCTTACATGTCGTTTTTGTGTACTAGTTTTCAATATAAAAATAGTCATCTCTGTTGCTTTTAAGTTCTTACCAATTAATCTTGCATTAAGAATATTAAGCATTGATTTTCTGTTTATCAATCTATTAAAAGGTCGTTTTATAAATAAAAATATTCATTTTTGTCGCTTTTATTTTATTACAAATTAATCTTGTATTGCGAATATTATGCTTGATATTATTTTGTAAAATTATAGAATTTTAACAATATCAGCATTTGCTAACATATATTGTTACAATGAACTATATGCACTAATTTTAGCTGGGAATTTTTTTTTTATATTTGCTTTATTAAACATGACGATATAAAATTATATTAATTTTGTTAAAATAGTATAAAATTAATTAATATTTTATTTTTACAAAAAATATATATATTTTAAAAAAATTTGCATGATTCTTTTTCTCAAAAATGTCTTTGGATACATGTTGTAAAATAAAACCAAATATAATTTATTTTATTTTTTACATAAAGAATATAAATAGAAGTTTAACGCAGCAGAGTTTAAAGTAAATAGAGAAAGAGATTCCCAATGAACAATGGATATAAAATGAGTTTCATCATCTTATATTAAAGGGTTCGGCCAAAAATAATAAAAAAATTAAGTAAGAAAAATAATTATATATAATATAATATATTTATAATTATATTATCTTAATATATGTGCAAAACTTTTTATTATCTCAATTTTTAAAAATAGTTGGCCTCAGTTTGTGTAACACAATTTCTACAATAACATTTTATGCAATATTTAAGTATTCATGGACCATTAAACACCAATTTGTCTAAATCAGCGTATGTTTTATAATGTGAACAAGCTCTTATATTATTTTGTGAATTGAGCCTTAGAGTATATTATAATAAGTTGAGCTTTGGAAATAATGTAATATAATTTTCTGATACGTCTCTTAATAAATTCATTACTCGTCACTTTTATTTATTAACATATTAGATATTATCATAGCCCTAGATATGATAAAACGCGATTGAGTTTATCAGTAGCACGAGTGAACAATTTTACTATATACTACATGGCATTAAAATTGTTGCACCAAGAAGATAACATTATATCTTACAAAAAAAAATTCCATGTCAGCTCGCTGTAAATATAAATAATTATAATTATGTAAATAATTACATACTATAATTTTAAGAGCTTTCTTGCAAAACAAGATGAGATACTTGTACTATGAATCAGTGTTTCTCAACCTTTTAGTATTCACGGCCCAATTTTCAATCATAATTTTCATCGCGCCCCTTCTCCCCACCGCATACAAAAAATATATACAATAATAATGTATTTTGAGTATTTTGGCGTTAAACTTACACTACAACCTTAATTTTAAACTTTACAAATTACCAAGAATACCAAAATTTATTGACATTTTGCAACACCGATCTTCAGCATTGAAAAAACAAGAATTGTATGCTTTTTTATTGCTCTTGCTTCCCGCCATGTCTCGGCATTCTCACGGTTTCGCGAGAAGTTTCGATTTGCCTGGAATTTGTCTGGTCAGCAAAAAATTAAGCTAGGAGCGTGCGCAGATGTGAACAAATGTTTTCTCATAGGGAGAAGGAGAAAGTTCTATGACGCCAATTTGAATTCCAGACAATCTCATTCGAGTTGATCCTTCTACTGCTATTGAATCTATTCTGAATGTGTATATTATATATATTTTCGAGCAATTGCAATTCACCGTAATAAATATTCACGGCAGCAGACTTATGCAGAATCATGGATAAATTTTTAAGCAGGCGTAAGCGAGCATTACACGATAGACAAGCATCAACAAGTACACACATAAGCGTGGTTCCGAAAATAAAATCAAGAAAATATTCTCAAGAATACTTAAATTTTGGGTTCACTAGTACTGAAGTAAAGGAAGAAAAAAGGCCCCTGTGTATCATTTGCTCGAAAATGTTGGTGGCAGACAGCATGAAACCTAATAAACTTAAACGACATTTGGAAACGCTTCATAGCTTCGTAAACAAACCCAGAGAATTCTTCGAATTAAAATTAAAATCATATGAAAAGCAAATATCATTGTTTAAAAAAACTTTGTCTGTGAATGAAAAAGCTTTAATTGCCTCTTACAAAGTTTCACATAAAATAGCCAGATGTAAAAAGCCTCACACCATTGGTGAAGAGCTTATTTTGCCAGCCGCGGTTGATATTGTAGAAATTATGTTTGGAGATAATTTTGCAAAACAAATGCAGTCTATACCTCTTTCAAATGATACTGTTGCCCGTCGAATTGCTGATATAGCTGAAGATGTAGAGTGTCAGCTTTTGTCGAAGTTGAGTTACAAATTGTTTTCAATACAACTCGATGAGGCAACAGATAGTAATTAAGTTGCTCATTTCCTTGCCTATGTTAGATTTTGTGGTGATTTGTCAGTAGTAGAAAAATTACTTTTCTGCAAACCAATAGAACTCAAAGCAACAGCACTCGCTTTATTTGCTATCTTAAATGATTTTATGAACGAGGCAAACATAGAATGGAAAAATTGCATCGGAATATGCACGGATGGTGCTCGTTCTATGTCAGGAAGATTCCAAAGTATTCAAGCATTTGTGAAACAAAAATCGCCACAGTGCGTCTGGACACATTGCATGATCCACAGAGAAGCTTTGGCTTCCAAAGAAATGAGTCCTGGTTTGAATATTGTGTTAACTACGGTTGTAACCGTAGTAAATTATATAAAAATGAGACCCCTGAAATCAAGAATCTTTTCCGCACTTTTAAAGACATGGGTGCAGTACATTCAGTGTTACTATTTTATTGCGAGACAAGATGGTTATCACGAGGGAAATTTTTGCAACGTGTTTATGAATTAAGAGAAGAAATCGCCGTTTTCCTAGAAGAGGAAAACAGACAGGAAGCTGAGAATTTTCGCGATAGTTTATTTGTGTTGAAATTGAGCTACATGGTCGACATATTCGAGAAATTAAATAACTTGAATCTTCAACTGCACGGAGCAAATACACATATATTGGATACGAGTGATAAAGTTAATGCTTTTTGTAGGAAATTGGAATTGTGGAGCAGAAATTTAAAGCAAGAAAACTTAACAATGTTTGCAAATTTGAATGATTGTATTAAAACTTACAAGGCTGAAGAACAACATGTAAAAGTTGTTTTTGTAACCATTGAAAATCATTTAGCAATGCTAGCAAAGA
Source organism: Latrodectus geometricus (assembly GCA_026290005.1). NCBI lineage: Eukaryota > Metazoa > Arthropoda > Arachnida > Araneae > Theridiidae > Latrodectus > Latrodectus geometricus. The sequence goes on along the minus strand of JAPDSC010051841.1, from coordinate 8,617 downwards.
ATTTTAAAAATTACTTTCTTGCTGACGACAAACTGATATCAAGTTACAAGTGGGTGAGGGATCCATTTTAAAATACTCCCGAAGGACTCTCAATCGAAGAGGAAGAAACCTTCATAGACTTCACGGCAAGCGGCGAAACCAAAAGACAATTTAGTAATAAATCACTCTACGAATTTTGGGCAGGAGTGGATGATGAGTTTTCTGCACTAAAAACAAGGGCATTTCGCATTCTACTACCATTTTCAACATCTTACCTTTGTGAAACTGGATTTTCTGCGGTGGCTTCTTTGAAGACAAAATATAGATCTCAGCTAAATATTGAAAAAGAACTGAGAGTGTCTATTTCTAATATTAAACCCTCCTTCGAAAAACTTTGCTCTGAAAGACATGCCCAAGGAAGTCACTAATAATTATTAAATTTGGTTTAATGTAGTAAATTGTTTTAATTTAATAAGTTAATTATTAAATATGTCGAAATTTATTTTGTTTTGTATGTGTGTGTGTGTTCTTTCCTTTCAGCCACTTAATCAATTTTTTTAAATAACATTTTCTCTTGGATATGCTCGCGCCCCCCCTTTAGTGTGCTCGCGCCCCCCTAGGGGGTCGCGCCCCACAGGTTGAGAATCACTGCTATGAATAATAAAAGGGTTTTGTAGCGTGTTTCTCATACACATATTACATTTGAAGATTGTTTTAATGACATGGGTGTAAGGGTTTTGTTGTCAGTAAAAAGGAGAAATACCTACTAATGGGTGTCTTATTTTGATAGAGGTTAAGCTATTGATTTTTGGAATTTAAATTTGTTCTATCATAGTATCATTGCTTCTATTTTTCCAGGTCTTATGATAACATCAGAAATTAGAATCAATATCATGATAGTTATATGAAACAAAATGCAGAATCTCAGCCTTTTCCATTGTCAACAGTTTAAGAGATAAATTAGTTGTATACAAGAATTATAACTGAAGTATATGTAAGAAATGGGGTCATTTGCAAAGTGTTCCATGAATAATTTGGTGACCTTTATACCAGCATGAACTATCAACATGTCTATGGCTTCGGTTTTCCTTTATGAAGTATCATAAGCAAAAATTCCTTCAACGGTTGATTAGTGGTACTTTACATGCAACAATAATATTACCTCATGTTTTCAGACATAACAGAATACATCATCATGATAGACACACGATGCTGTACTTAGCTTTGATCTGTATCATGATGGTCATATCTGCCTTTAACAGCATCGAGAAGAAGGCACATCATTGTTATAAATTCACATCGTTTTGTTATGAAATACTGAAGTGATAGTATTGGGAGTCAATTTGAACAAATCTTGATCACATATTGTTCGTATAGTGGATATTTTTATATATAAATCGCAATTTTTTTCTAAATTATAAGGATTCGTAGCTTTGTTCTGATTTGAAGCCCTATATTTAAACAGGAAGTACACTACCAAATACTAATGTCCTGGTACTCCTTGATACGGAAAGGGTTCCAGCATTGTTCAAGCTATCATGTTTTGGTTTTTCACCAATTGAAAATATCTGCTGAATTATTGTTAAATGTCTGGCCTGAAACGACTCATTAATCACAGAAAACTATCAATTATAACAGAATAGTATTGAAGTTGCATGGATTATTGAGGACTTTCCAACCATCAAATGTTTGTTTTATGCTCAGGTGATAAATGCTGTCAATGCTTCTCAAAGTATGTGCAAATACACGCTTTTTAACCCCTTAACCGGCTATCCCGACTTAAGTCGGGCAAAAATTTCTGTGCGTTTACCGGCTATCCCGAGCCCCTTGGTAGGGGCAACAGGCTTCACTGCAATGCCTCAAGTTCAACCCCCAGAATTGACGGATTGCCGTGAAATCGCAATTCGGAAACTCCCTTACTGAATGGTTACGGTTGATTTAACTAATGCGAGCGTAAATGGAAAGAGCTGAGAGAATTTTCAGAATCCTCTGCTTCAAATAAACAACAGCTTTATTATTACGTTTTATTTTTCTATATTTATTCTCATTTAAATTTTATAGTTAGAAAATAAGAAGTTAGAAAATTATTATTAAAATTAGACTTGTTAAATAAGTAATACATTAAATATTTATTTTTTAACTTTATAAGCGAATTTAGCATTTCAAACAATTCTGCAATGGCTTTTTACATAGTTCTTTTATATTTAGATTTTATTAAAATTAGATTATATATTTTGTTCTGTGAGCACTTAATTCTCGTGATCTCTCAGGTTTTAATTAATTTCCCATTATACCTAATTTTAATTCAAAAATTGAATAATTTGTTAGTAGAATTATCATTAAATGCTTATATATTTTCATAAATGATTGAAAAAAATGGAAAATTTTTATCTTAATCTTCGTTTTAAAAATAGGTTTTTATGTAAATAAAACAATAGAGATTGCATCACTTTTTGTTGAACGTTAAAACATAGCATTAAAAATTTAATTATCCTCTCATATTTGATTTTAAAATGATTAATATATTTAATTTTTTCTTCATAATGAAATCATTTTCAAAGAAAAATAATATTTATGAAATTATTTCATAATATACATATACATTTATGAAAAAAATAGATAAAAAGTTTTGGCATGAATTATACATTAACTGAACACATTTACAAATATTATAAATGAAAATATTTGCAAATTCATGTTTTAATTATACTTTTAAAGTTTATTTTATTATAATTATAACAACCAATTAAAAATCTGGAAATAAAACGAGAGTTATAAAACAGTAAAAATACAAATCTTAACATTATGAAATTAATTTTATTTTTATATCGTATCATCTCGTTAATATTTTTTGTTTGAAATCAAATATTCAGATTTTAAAAAGTACGGTTTTAAAGCAATATTAATTTTCCAAAATGTACATAGTTTTCACCATTTTTTAGGTGATTCATTATTTTTTCTTCTATTATCACTATTTTTTCTTCTGTGAAATGAAGATAATTTGTAAACTATCAGTCAAATTATAAAACTAAATAGACACCATATTTTAGAACCTAAATTTAGGCAAAGTGCTTTTTTACCGATTTATTGTTTATCTGCAGAATTTTTGATAGTATATAAAATCTTTAAAATAAATCATGCGCGTTATATTTTTAGGCACTTTCTTTTAATCTTTCTCTAAATTTACCACTTGTAATCATTTTCATTTTAAAGCATTTATTTTCAGTGAAGAGAAAATATTTTATTTAGAAGTAATATGAATACGTGAAAAAATGTGATATTGATACATTCTATATTAAATATTTACTTATTAGAATACTATTGTAAATAAAAATATTAATGTTTCCCCATATATATTTTTGCTTTTATTCTCCTTTGAAAAACAAATTTTCATGACAGACAAACTGTTTTTAATATTTGTGCAAAACAATTCAAGAAATATTAAAAGATATAATACAAAAAAATATATACAACATGGATTCTCGTACGGAAAGATATATTTTATATAATTAGAAACAGAAATTATTTGGTACTAGGAATTAAATATGAAAAATTTACAGTCACAAAATTTTTTACCACAAATTCAACTAAAGTCAACAATATACTGCATACTCTGAAGTATATTATTATGCAATTAAGTTAGCTTTTTATATTTTTAAATTATTAAAAATATACATTTTTTTCTATATACTTCAGTTTGTATGTATTAAAGCACAACAGAATCATTTCTTTTAATGATTTTAAAAATTATTTCAGGATTTTAGAAATATAGTGTTGATTTTGAAAAGTATCTGCAATGAGTAAAAGCTAATAATAAGTAGAAAATAAATTAACTACTTCTTACAGCTATTTAAAATCATGACAAGTATAACTATCGGGACACTACAAAAATAGTTTTTTTTTTTTTTTTTTTTTTTTTTTTTACTTTATTCAAAATAAATTAAATAAATTAAATTTCCTATAGAATAAAATTTTCAAAATAATTTAATAAAATTAATATTTAATGTAATAAATTATTATAACAGAGACATGTCGACATTTTTGAGCAGAACATACGAAAGTAAACTACTAGCACTTGTGGTTACTTCATCTGACAGCGATTGATGGACTTCCTGGCAGTAAGTCATTAAAATGCGATTATTGTGAGGTGGTCTAGGGTAAAGCGGAAATACGTCCCATCAAGAATTAGAGACTTTTGTATTCTTGACAAGCTCTAAAGGGGGGAAAACTTGCTTTGCAGTGAAAGCCAAAACTATGTTGCCACCACGAAGCAAAAACGAAGCACTTTCTTCACCGAACCCCAGACGGTTAAGGGGTTAAAATCTATACTTTCAAATTTATTTGGAACTTGTTCTGTCAAGTATTTTTCTAGAATCAGTAAATTTTCTAAATAGATATTATTTAAGTTATATGTAATTTTAATTGAATTTTAATGACTAGAATCAGGTAACCAGAGAGAAATGTGTTTCGTTGCTGTAAGACATAAAAATTCTAGATGCAGCATTGCTGCATCTAGAATTTTATTCATCTACATTCACGAATCATCATTAATGAACTTTATTCATCCAAATAATCACAATTACCTACCGTAACTTTCTCCAGCTTGACGCAAGTTCATGTAAATTATTGCGATAAAAGGCCCTGTTTGTAGAAACAAAAATTAGACCACTTCGGTTTTTATCTCTTCTGCAATATGAGCCGTTTCTTTTACATGTGACATTTCAACGCATTCATTAAGTAATAATCACTTGGGGAGATGCTTATGAATCAAATGGATGGAAAAGAAGTTCATTTTCTAAGACAGTAATTGAATTCAGAAGCATATTTCGATGTGCGGTGTTGCATTGTCCAGTAAGAATAGAGCCCTTTTTCTGTTCTCCAATGCATGCTGTTTCTGATGCAAAGATTTTTGCCCATGTTCCAGTTTTTGCTCATGGGTGGAGGCGTTAATGATCATGCCACATGGAAGGAACTCATGGTGGATAATTCCAGCCGATGTCTATCATACATTCATCGGCAGATTCTGGGAATGGAGTGGAGTCATTGCACTACCAGGAACTGGATCTGTGCATGACAATTAATGAAGTGAAAACTTATGTCTGATATACTGGATCCACTTTTCATCACATAACAGCAAATAAAGCAAAAACGGTTAATTTTTCTAGAGGAAAAAAGTGATGAACATGGAGATATGGATAAATTTTGAAATTTATCACATTCAGTAAGTTCATGTGGGAGCCATTTGCTTACCTTCTACACTTTTCCCAGTTTGCGTAAGTGAACACGAATGGTTTCATCAGATACTTGAAAATGAATTGAAAATTCCTGACATGAAAACTTAATTGGAAATTCCCGTCTCTTCGATACTACCTTTTCAGTCATCGCAATGTAAGACTATTGGCACAATCGATCATGGTACATTTTCGAATGATTCCTCATCGGAAAGGAATTTGCAACGCTACTTTTGTGTGCTACATTTAGTTACTACATCGTCTTCTATATCCATCCAGAGTTTTGGCATACCTCAGCAGAGTTTCTGGTCAATTTGTACGCATGACAAACATGCTCTAATAACGTCTTTGTTTACCAGCATAACAAAACCCTATTCGGATTCACAAACTAAACTAAAATCTATAAAATTTTCCTGTGAGGAAATATTATATTTTTCTTGTCTGAAAACTAGATAATTTTAGGTTAATTAATGCGCGAATAATGGTATTTGCAACTTGTCTTATCTAAAAGCGACAAAACTTTTCTGGTTACCTGACATATCTTTAAAATATCCATATAGATTTTATGAATTTATATTCAAGAAAAGTATAATTGATTATTTTCAACACTTTTCCTCTTATTCTTTTTAGAGTCATATATTGTTGTTTTCTTTTTGATGTATAAAATAAATTGGCATTGAAGGCATTGAAAAATATTGCTTTAAGATATTCTAGTGAATAATAGATATTTTAATTGCATTATATGAATTCAGAAAATGTAAAATTATGTATAAGAATATTGTTTTAAGAAATCCTAATGAATAATAGTTATTTTAATTGTATTATAAAAACCAGAAAATCTAAAACCATAGATTAATATCAATGCTTTAATCTTGGTCTCTATAACTGAAAGTATCGACTTCATAAACATTCTAGTCTATATATATATATATATATATATATATATATATATATATAGTAAACATAATTTGTATACAATATAAAGCCTTATTTTTATAAAGTAATTATAAAAATTTCCTTGATTTAAAATTTACCACACGGTTTTGTAAGTATCCTCTAAGTAAAAATACCACACATGTTAAATCAATGTTCTTCCATCAATAGCATAGTTTAAATACTTACAGGATAATATTATTAGTGCTAAAACAATATATAATAATTTTACATTTGAGAGCAATTATAATGCTAGTATTTGCATTAAGGAATTATTACATGTTTAAAATGTAGAATTATTATTAATAATGAAATGAAATATAAAATTACAAATATAAAAATGAAACTAATTGTTAAAATTTGCTCACTTTTTATAAAAATATAATAGACAATTGGTAGAATCTATTTAAATAAACAAACGTAATTCTAATTTTATGCTAAAAGTTGTCTCATAAATTAACATCAATAATAATGTCATGACGCTGCAAGTAATCTTAAATATATTTTAAAAAAACAGCGGGCGTCGAAAAAAAAAATCACATCATTAGATTAAGAATTCTTATTTACGCTATTTTATCTATAAGAGAATCAAAGTTGTGATATGATATATTTTTTGCCTAGATTAGATTACACTTCTTTTTTTTTATTTTTTTCAGATAAATGTAGGTTGAAATGAATAGACTAACATGCTGCGCAGAATCCATGACACACGCTTTTTAACATTTCATTGTTTGAAATATCATGTTTTTATCACATAAGGAAAATATGTTCGGGAAACTAAAATGCCGAAAACATAGACCTCACCTCATTTTTTACACCCAATGATTCAGCCAATCAAACAAATGTTCACACTTCTTATCAAACAATAGAAGCATTTAACGAATAGCTTTTTTGCAAAAGAGCATTTCTATGTTTATGAAATTGTAAATATAGAAACGCTCATCACTACGAAATCGTAAACAATTGGAGACTACCGAAACATTATTTTGGCGCCATATAAATAACCATATGCTTATGAATTTTTTTACACAGTAACTATTATTTAAAAATGCTCTATTGTTTAGAAAAAAGTGTGAAAAATCAATTTGATTGGATAAACTACTGATTCTAGAAGAATTAAGTGGTGTTAGTATTTTCAACATTTGGAAGTTTTCAAAAATTTTTTTATACACTCGTAAAAATGCGTGTATATGCATGTAAATAATTTTTAAAATTTCCACTTGATAGACTTTAATTATATTTGTGTAATGTATATTTCCTAACATAAATATAAATATTTTTAACATATTATTACAATAGTTAATTTATATGGAGAAATTCGCTTCTGTACATTTTTTGAATTATGTTTTAATAAAATGCGTGCGTGCTTATGTCTTTCAATTTATATTCATGTATTTATGTAATCACGGACACTATAAATCTTACTTCAAATAGCACAAGGCGTATAGATCTTAAGAAGTCGCGCTTCTTTTTTTTATTACAGCTCTTAGCTTTTGCAATTGGCTATCCATTAATTTCTGATAAATTGTTGACCAATTTCCTCATGGACCATGTGTCACAAGGAGCCTTTCAGGTTTCATTTTTGTTTCAGAAAGTCTGGAAAGCAGCCGAGTGGTCAAATCAACCAAAGATTCCATCAGATTCAAGTTGGTTGTTTCAGTTGACTAAGAAATCTCTTCCCTCACATTACTATTGATCAACGAACGCACTAGTGCATATTGTGAGAATAGAAGCATTATTGTGTTGTTTTAGGAAGTATCAATTCCAAATCTCGCCACAGTGTTGTAAGTTGTGATTACTTAAAATAATTTCGTACCCGTCATAAGTTGTTGACTCATTAAATAAATCTAACTTACCAAAATTAAACTATTAAAAACAGACCACATACCATGACACACACGACCACCATCAAATTTTATGAATGACACAATATCTTCCTAAAATAATGTTAGACGGGATCACACGTCAATCAGATTATTAGATTATGTATCATGGATTCAGCTCTTCACATACTACTTTTATGCCACTCCTAAGTCCATTTGCTATGGTTTTTGCCCAACTGCAAATATCTCCTGGCATTGGTGTGTGGAATTATTTACTAATTTGCTACAGCTTGACAATGAAAGCTAATATTAAATCCCATTTGGCAAATAGTCCTGTCATTATGTCCTGGATATTTGAGGTGAAGCAGTTGTCATCCGTAACATCTGACAAAATGACTGAATATTGTCTTCTACAATACGATTCAGGATTTTTTCGTCAGAATCAGTTAATTTCTTTGATCTACATGAGCCATAATTTGGTACAATATTAACATGGCTTTTTGATTTAATTTTGATATTGCTAAGTTTTATGGAAATACGTTTATCTTCTGAGAAATCTCCAAGGGAAGTAAGACATGATTAACCTTCAAAAAATCAATTTTTCAATTTTAGTTATTTTAAATAAAGTATACTTTTCTGAATCTAAAAATG
>JAPDSC010051830.1:11715-22116 GCA_026290005.1 Latrodectus geometricus | reverse complement strand
AAGGTTTGTAACACGTGTTTCTGTTATTTTCCTCTTTTATTTCTATTCAGTACTAAACTAATGATCTAACTTTGGATGATGATGGAAATTTTTAGCATATTGTTTTTTGCTAAATTTATACTATAAATATATACTAAGATTTTTTTAACCATTTTTCCTTTAATTTTGAACATGAATTATATCAACTTGATTAATTTCACCAATAAAGAAAAAATCATGCAAAGAAGGGTTAACAATACGTTTCACATTGGGAAAAATCTCTGATAACGAACCATTTGATGGTAGCACACTGAAAATAAAACGATTGAATCTGTAATAGCGGTAGACTATTGACGACCAAATGAGCATAGTTTCTAAAAGTTAGCAACATTTTACAGCAAACACTCATTTAAAACATTACATTGGTACACAATGCCACAAAGTTTTAAATGTTACACCTTTAGATATAACTTTTTTTTATAAAAATGTTGTCTATTTAATAATAAAAGCATTCATTCTTCATGTAAGTATTTTTGTGTTTAATCTAAGGTCTATATATAATATGCATTATATACGATACAAATAAAAATATGGAATGTAAGAATTTCAAAGTAAATATTTCTGTATTTGTCTGGTAGAAAAGCTTATAAGTAACTTATCAGTAAAAAAAAGCTTTGTTTTATCATAAAACCTTATCAGTAAAAAATGTACAAATACTGTTTACTATGCATAAAAATAATACTTATATTTTTTTAATGCATGATCGCGTTAGAATTATTTCTCCCTTCACCAATGTAAAGGGTAGAATTCATAACTATTTTGTACAGCAGGACAAAAAGGGGCCCATCACATCCCCAACAATGGATGTATGATCGCAACTTTGATAAACGATGAGTAAACGGACCCCAACACCGGGTTTGTACTGACATTCTTAAAGGTATCACTTCACTTTGAAGATATTGCAACCATAACTTATTTTAAGTTGGCCATAACTAATGGAAAACACGATTGACTTCTGACTTGAGCCGAATACGAAATTTTTTACCAATTGGTTCCTTTTCCAATAAGGTTAATACGTCACAACTTATACTTGTAATTTGAATTATGCATAATTATATGCATCAAGTTATACTTCAATCATATTATACATAATATTTATGTATGTATTCAAACTTCCTTCTAATATAACTATACAATTATATATAAATTATGGGATCTCTCCTTCTTTTGTTTACCTATAAATTTCCATAATTTTTTTAATATTTATTATAATTACTATTAATTTATTATAATCCATAAATTTTTAAAGATTATATTTTCGATAGTATTTTTAACGTTTTCAAATGATGGATAGAAGTTGTTATTGACACAGTGGAATATACTTCCCTTCAAGTAACGTAAATAATCATAAGTGACCGTATAAGCCTGGTTGGTTAGGGCCTCGTTCTCGTAACAGGAAGGTGATGAGTTCGAATCCCTGCTTAACCGAAGATCCATAGTGTTCACTAATGGCGACTAGGGCACGTAAAATATATAGTGGTCGCAATATCTTTCATGTTCTCAGACTCTAAATTCATACAAATGGGTGTGATTAGAGACAGGCTTTGGGTCCTCTCTGAATTCTAGCTCTAAATTTGAAGATCCAGTTGGTGCTGCCCCCTATCAGCCAAAAGTCGCAGTTTCATCCTTGCATGGGGGGTGTGCTCTGTTCAAAAACGGAAGGTACTCTGTCTGATTTCATTCACCGAGCCCCTTACGGACGGGCTTGGCTTTTCCAAATGTCACATGTTACAACAACAACACTAATTATAAACTTTAGCAATAGAAGTTTAAAATTTATACCTATCAAACCAGTTAGTGAATAATAATAATTGCTTCAAATGATTAATTAATAAAAATGTGTATATTATATACATATATGTATTTCAATAATAATTCAATTTTGAAATAAAATAATGTGCTTGAATAAATACAAAAATAGTTTTTAATTTTACTTAGTTTGCACTGATGGAAAACTTCTTAACAAGCTTCTGTGATGAATATCCTTGGTTGAGAAATCATAAGGCAAAATTTTGTATTTTATTGGGAATATTTTGTTTTCTCTTGGGACTTCCATGCGTGACAAAGGTGAGATATAAATTATTTTTACTTTCTCTGTTTTGCTTTGGACAATGCTAACTATTAATTATAATATTACAATATTCAAATATATTTATACAATATAATTTTTCTCTCAATTTTCTTATCACAATAAAAGTACTGCACATTTCGCTGTGATCTTTATTCATAAATTAATGGCTTTTATATTATGAAAATATTTTCATAGCAGGTATATTAAAGTATTTTGATATATGTTAGTTTAAAATTAGAAACAAATTTTTAAAATTGCTTCTCCAAATTTTTCAAGTAACGAATATTACAGATATAAAAACACACGCCTATCTTGTTTCGGGTATATAAACATAAGATAAGGAATAATGGCCATGATAAAGGTTGATTATTTTCAACGTAGTAAAAAAAAAGAAAATAATTATAATAAAATAAATTTTTATTTAAATAAAATCTGATGTATTTAAAATTGTATTCCATTACAATAGTGTGTTTATATCCCGAACTTTTATCAGAAAATTTTATAAATATGTGTAAACATGGTAATTGTTACCGACTGTACTGTGAAAGAATTGTGTGATTAAGCTGTTCAGCTAATGCAACTTACATTTTTCTGTTCAAAAACTTATAACTTCAGATTTATACCTAAATATTAAGGTAAAAATTTTTTTCTGAACTTCTGATGAACGTTAACAAAAGAAAGCAGTATGGAACATTGAAAACAATGTATATAACATTGAAAACGATTGTTATACAATTGAAATTGATGGTTATAACAAAAAAAATGATTAAAATGCTCAAATTTATGGTTATAACAATAAAAGTGATGGTTATAACATTGAAAACGATGACTATAACATTGAAATAGTTATAGCATTAAAAAATGGTTTTAAATCGGTAAACGATGGTTGTAATGTTACAAGAGTTGCAAAACGGTGGTTGTTATGCATTTCCCATAAAAATCAAATAATTGGCTATAATCTTCAGTTGAAACGAATAATTGGCTGTAAACCCTTTCATCAACTAATAATACACTACTGCTTATTAAACTTACAACACCATGAAGAAAGGAAAATAGAAAACACTTTTTGTAAGTAAACAAGGTGGTTTTATAGTTTTTTTTTTTAAAAAAAAAAGAAGTTAACAGAAATACATTATTGACCAAAGGCAGTTTTACGGTAGACCGTTGTGCGTACCGTAAAACTGCCGTTGGTCAGCAATGGAATTTAGCGCACACGTTTCAGCACACAACGGTGTGATTTAAAACACGCCACACGATTGTGTGAGAAACATTCAGTCTCGTTGTTCAGTCTTTTGTTCAGATTGTGTGAGAAACAGTCGTTGTTCAGATTGTGTGAGAAACATTCAGTCTCGTCGTTAAACCATTACATAGATAGTAAAAAGTAGAAATCTGTAATCGAAGCATTGTTACACTCGATGATCCAAAATCAAAATGCAGCCATTATCTCGAACATCCAATTAAAAATTGCTTATTATATTCATTCGTTGACAACACAATTCTGATGTACTGAATTTTTTGATATTTATTAAATGAGCACAAAATTTCAATCATTTGCATTTTCAAACGAAAACTTTTAGCATGAAAAATGTTAATATACAACCATTTTATATTTCTTTCTTTGAATCGAATTCTTCAATAAAATGTATTTCTAAGTACCATATGCATTGCTAAAAAAATAAAAGGTAAAAAAGTAAAAATATTCCCTTTCATGACATCAAAATTGTGGTACCTATGTAACAAAAAACAATTTAAAAAAAAAATATATATATATATACAACACAAGTATAGGAGAACTTCACATTGGATTGGTAGGAAGAACCTGAAAAGATTTTTCAGGAAAATTTATTCTATGTCATGATATCATTTGATTTTTCAACAACATCCACCACTCACTCATCTTAAAGTTTTCCTACTTTCAGATCTTTAAATAATGTTCTAAAAGTATGGCACTAACCTTTTCTCAAAATGAATCTTAATTTCACAGAAGGTTCTATAAAATTCTAATTTCTTCAATTCATATTCCTTCCTTTTTTTTTCTGGACATCATGAATATTAATTTTCAAATACCGATTTTTCTTCTTTTTTCTGTCGATTTCTAAATTAAGCTTTATTTGACATTAGTTTTTGTTTTGCGTATTTGCCTAATTCCTTTAAAACCACGTGTTTTCCTAATATTTGATATTTTTTTTAAAATCTCCTCCTTTAACAAAGAAAATTAGGTTATATTAAAAATTAGGTTTAGGTTCCTTTGACAAAGAAAGAGGTTATTAAAAAAATTTATAGAAATTTGGCATTTCATAATTTTTAATTTTAATTTATATGAAATATTTTAAAATATTGTAATTGCTTTAATTAATTCATTAAACTTAAAAACTCCTAAAATCTTAATTACTCCAATAAAAAATAAAGATTTATTAATCTTTACATTTTGGGTTAAAATTTGAAAGATGCGAATAATGTAAAACACAATGATTCAGTTTAAATTCTAATTTATTCCAAAAATTTTCATGTTACTCTTCAATTTATTTCTGTGTAAATTGTTTTTATGTATTTGTATTTGTTTTTTATTTGCTTTTCTTTTTTATATTTTATTTAATTTATTAATGAATAATGTATATTATTAATGAATTATGTATAGAATTATGAATAGGTAATGATTATTTGTTTAACTAAATTCTTCAAAAAAAAACATAAATCTGTCATTAAAATTTCACATTTACGTGTAGTTAAAATAATTTTTCTTCAAAAATAAAATATGTTTTTGTCTTTCATTACTGTTTCCTGCCCATACTTAATGAACATTTTATATATTTACGATAAAATATTTCAACTTTTACAGGGAGGACAATATATATTAGAATTAATGGACAAATATGGGGGTGGCACAGCAGTGGTCTGTGTAGCTGTTATTGAAAGCATGGCCATTCCTTGGATATATGGTAAATATTAGTCAACCTTCTTTGTTTATCTGTATCTTCTTAAAAAATAGTTAAGAATTTATGCATTTCTTATATATTAAATTAGCAAAGTAGAAGCCTCCTACCCTGTCTAGATGTTAGTGTGCCTGACTGCGGATAGGAAGATCCTGGGTTCAAATCCCGGTTCGGGCATGGACGTACTTTTTCTCTCTCCTGTCTTTGTCCTTTCCTTGTAACTGTTGACCACGACTATTTTGTTTATCTGTACCTTCTTAAAAATTATTTAAGAATTTATGCATTTCCAATATATTAAATTAGTAAAGAAGCCTCCTACCCTGTGTAGCTGTCAGTGTGCCTGACTGCGGTTAGGGTTTCCTGAGTTCGAATACCTGTTCGGGCGTATTTTTTCTCCCTCTCCTGCCTTTGCCCTTACCTTATAAATGAATTTTGAATAGTTGCCTACCCTATAAACAGGAGCCTATGGCATGTGTGTACTGAGGATATCGGACTCCACTCCAAATCACATTTCTGTTGAAAAAGTTGAACAGCGCACCCCATACGGCAAGCCTAGCACAAGCCTAGCTAGCCTAGCAAGCCTAGCACAAGACAACAAAAGAGAAATAGATATCCATTACTTTTTCGGTAGATAGATATAGTGATCGTTATCTCGTAAAGTATTGATCAAGCAATTTCAGATATTTGATAAAAGATTACATTTCGCACTGAAATAAATTTTTGCTTTTTTTGTTTGGTTTATTCAGTAATCAGTTTTTTTTTTCAACAATGGGCACTTGGGTTATCAGTCCTTCGCCACAACAAGGCCGGAGACTGCTACTCATTTAACGTTACCCGGTGGGCAACTGTGAATCAAGTCACGGAGTCGAGTAGCATTACCCACGTTACATGACCACAATCCCGTTTATAGAGCGGGCCACATTCATCCATCATCTCAGAAAAGGACAAGAAACACAGAGAAAGTGAAAGTACATCCATGTATGATTCGAACCTAGGTCGTCCCCATCTGGAGTCAGGTAGGCTAACTATTCAGTTATCAGTTATAGAGTCTTAAAAAATAAAATTTAACGCATAGAAAATGCGGTATATTTTATAGTTTGATAAACGCAAAAATGGAGATATATTGTGAAAGGCACTTATGGTCTCAATACTGTAACAGACAATTACGTGCAATTTTCATTTCGTCGATTCTGTTCAGGTATTTTTGTTGTGGAAGATGGACCTCACACAGGGTGGCCCATTTTGGAAAATGTGTATAAAATCACAGAAATGATCAAAGACATCACAACTCTCAGAATCTAAAGATTGTAAGAGTTTTAAATGCCATTTTCACAAAACGAATCTGAAATATGTTTTGAAGTTCATATAAAAATAACGAATTTCTTTTCCCCAAACTCATATTTTACTATTTGATCAATTGATTCTTTTTTTAAGTTATGAAATATTTAACCAAAAAATATTTTTGTGGATAATATAGTGAAATTATTAAAGTCGAGTCTCAAAGAATATATGTATAGATTTATAGACATTGACTTAAATGTGAGCTCTTTGAAACAAAGCATAGCATAGTATTATACTCTAAAAATATAAAAGGCAAACACTTATTTTAAGAAACCAAAAACTGAGTTAGAAAATATTTAAGAATGATATCGGATAACATCTACTTTTTTACTGCATGTAGGCCTAAGTCTGCAAATCTGTTCACATTTTTTTACATACAAATAATTCCAAATAGAGTCCAATTCTCTTTTTATATTCAGATTTCTTTTAAAGTGAGTGGTATCCACAAAGAAAAGTCTTACTGTCCTCTGATAAACAGATTTTACTGAATTTTAACAGCTTTCATTGAGTCAATTACTATCTAATACTTTTCTTGTCCTTCATCACTGGGGTTACACTTATTTGAGGATTCTTGTTTTCTGTTAAGATTAACCGCTTCCCTTACAAATTTTTTTGAAAAAAATTGCAAAAAGTCGTCACATTTTTTTATTTTATTATTAAATACAAGGAAACGAAACAAAACAAAATATGTAGGTTTAAAGTTGAATTTTTATTTTTTACAGGTGTAAAAGCATGTAGTTTTAATATTAGTTTACTATCCCGAGTTATCTCGGGCAAATGGGGGAAAAAGTTAAATATTAGTCTTGGTATGATAGTTTTTGAAACAAGGGACAACACAAAGTGATACTTGACATTCCATACTCTGGTATCTGGTCTCTTTTCTT
Organism: Latrodectus geometricus; assembly: GCA_026290005.1. Taxonomy (NCBI): domain Eukaryota; kingdom Metazoa; phylum Arthropoda; class Arachnida; order Araneae; family Theridiidae; genus Latrodectus; species Latrodectus geometricus. The sequence goes on along the minus strand of JAPDSC010051830.1, from coordinate 14,848 downwards.
ACGGCATCATCGCCATTAGTTTACTTTTTTTCAATGCAATTGTCCTCCTTTGTACATTACTAATCCACAAGCCGTTGTATACTATACCATAGGGAAACACGTGACCAATCCCACCAAAAAAAAAAGATGCGAAATCAATGAAACGGCAAACTGCCAGTTAATGCTGAATATTCCCTTTCATTTCCTTCAGGCCGAATAAAAACGTGATAAAACAAATCATATTGACAAATTCTGCTTCACCCGAGTTTTCTCGGGGTAATAATTAACTGCAATATATACGAACCCGAGATAACTCGGGATAATCAGGCAAGCGGTTAAAACCTACCCCGCTGATTGATTCATTTGAAATAATCACGACCGATTTAGAACCAACAAAAAGGAAGGTACTAAACCAGGAAGTGTAGTAACATTTATCTTTTCTTTATTTATTCGTTCATTCTTATTAAATGGGGTTAGTACTTTTTTCTATACTTTTTTACTTAAATTACTTACAAATTTAAAGGTTTTGCTTCACTCAAGAATAGAGTTATAATTTCCAAATATTTGCGTAATTAATTAGAAACTTTTATTTCTTACTTAAATAATCTAAACTGATATCAGTTAAGTGGTTTGTATATTTTTAAAATAATTTCTAATTAATTTGAAGCATTAATTTTGTTACATTCACAAATATAAAGCCTAATTTTGAAACATTTGCTTAATAACTGCAGTAAAAATTATTTAAATACCAAAACAGAATTTCTTGTTGATGGTAAATATATATCAATATATATCACGCTGGTGTATTTTTGTTTACCAATAACTTTTTCAGAATTTGTGAGTTAAATTTGTATATTTAAAAAAAAATAGTTTGTTATATATTCTACAGTGATAACTTTATTTTCTTTATAAATACACTATTTAATCTCAAAATATATTTACATAAGTTTATGTAGAAAACGTTGAAATATAAAAGTGGTTTCTCATTGTTTCTTAATTATTGTTATCATGAACTTCATGTTCTGAAACAGTTTAAATTCTTACATTCGGCGAGATCTTTACAGTTTACTTGGTGATAGTTTTCAGTCTGATTGACAAGTTATGAAAGAACAAAACAAGTGATGACAGATGGATATAAAGTCCAGAAACTATTTAGGCCACCGGAAATCGAAAATAGATGACTTGGGGAGGAAGTATTGATCACGCTTCCGGATCAATGTGTCTGCAGGTGTTCTTCCGCGGAATAAGCATTGAAAATAGAACGACTGAAATCTTTGTGCATATGGATTGCTACCGATATCGATGAAGATATGATAAAGTAATTGATGACATCCGATATTCTTATCGATAAATATTGAAAAATAAAACTGAGCAAACAAGCCTGCAATTCCTTGATTATTAAATTTTTGTTGCCTACTGATTAATGTAATTTATGAACTGGAAGTTTGAATTAAATTACTATTCATCATGACGAACGCTTGTAGTATATTTTTATTTAGAAAAAATACATTGGTCAATAAAATAATTTTTGACGCTTAAAACTACAATAAGTTATTTTAATCCAAAATATAATGAACGAATAAGATTTTCTTATAAATATATTTCTTATTACATTATTTCTCAAATAAAAGTTATTAAAAAGTTTAATAAATTTTAAATTACACTTTCTATTTATTCTTAAAAAACTTAATTAAAAAAATGTTATACATCATCGTCTTTCATTGCTATTTCAATAATTAAAAATAAGTTTAAATAAAAAAATGGTATTTTTTAAAATTAATTAAAGAGCGCAAATATTTATACTTACTATTATAAAATCATTTTTGGATTCATATTTGTATTTGCAGCTGTGTTATTTTATTACATAATAGGGTGACAAACAGTGTTCAAAACCAAAAAAAAATATTTGAAGTCCATAACTTAACTTAATTCGTTGTGATACCCACATCTCAGTCTTAAAATGTGCTGTTATTACAATGAAATGTCACGTTGTTTAAATTGATTACACCACTTTATAATGAATTCCAATCAGCATTTTCTGCAGTTTAATTTAGCTACAAACACTTTTATCCATTAATTACGCACTAATAAACAAATTAGGGGTAAATAATATTTCGAAAGGAACTACAGCCTATGTTTATATACCAGATGTTTATATATTGGCTTACCAGATGTTTATATATTGGTATAAATTTCCCTACATTGTGGACAGCCAATTCAATCTTGGACAAAATTTCAAATAACAAACAGAATAAAAATTTTATTTATATAAATGAATCATTTTCATTATGTTATATCGTAAGCAAAAATTGATTCGCTCAAAAAATTACACCAAACTTCAGTAACCTGCATGCCATTTCAAAACAGAATAATTTAATTGGTTTCCTGTAATTTGAAGTATTTTTAATTTCCAATTAAATATGTATATCTATCTTTTATTTTTTTTTAACGTCGGGCACTGGTTGATTAACCCTAGGCCCCAACAAGGCCTGAAACTGCTACTCATTTAGCATTACCCGATGACCATCTGTGATCCGAATCATGGAGGTGAGTAGCATTACCCACGTCACACCACCACAAATCTATTTAGAGGGTGGGCCACATGCATTCATCATCACAAAAGTAAGGACAAGGTACTTGAACCTTTGACCAACAGCCTAAGAGTCAGAAAAGCTAACAACTCAGCCATCGGGCGGCCACGTTTATCTAACTTATAAACTAAATTTAACTATGACTGAGTAATTGTTTTTAGTCAAAATTAATTTAGAATTCATGGAAATTTAATAAACTTTATTTTTCGTTTTCTAACATTTTGCATTTATAAATGTGCTTTTGCTCTTTTTTTTTACATTTTCATAGTTTACATTTCTGAAAGTGATGGCTTCTATTTTACAGGGGTCGACAGATTCTGTGAAGATATCCATTTCATGCTTGGAAGGAAACCCGGTTGGTATTGGAGAATCACTTGGAAAATTACGTCTCCGGCAATTCTGACAGTAGGTAAAATCTGACAGTGTTAAACAGTGTGAATATAATGTTCCATTCCATGCTTAAGAAATTAAAAAATATAAATTGTATAAGTAGATAATGTTTATATATTCTGTAGGTTAACCCTTCTTTGCATAGTGGTGGAAATTTCCATCATAACCTATAA
>JAPDSC010051830.1:0-11315 GCA_026290005.1 Latrodectus geometricus | reverse complement strand
ACATAGCTGTCAAAAATAAACAAGTGTCATTATCAGTGAAACGAGCTCAAAGTTGTCTCATTCCGCTGTTTGTTGTAGTTGCAATAAACGTATGATTTCGTTTATAATTTTTTTTTTATTATTATATTAGAGTTTCTATTGCTAAAAAATTGAAAATGAGTGGAAGAAAGGTTTGTAACACGTGTTTCTGTTATTTTCCTCTTTTATTTCTGTTTAGTACTAAGCTAATGATCTAACTTTGGATGATGATGGAAATTTTTAGCATATTGTTTTCGGCTAAATTTATACTATAAATATATACTAAGATTTTTTTTACCATTTTTCCTTTAATTTTGAACATGAATTATATCATCTTGATTAATTTCACCAATAAAGAAAAAATCATGCAAAGAAGGGTTAAAAGTATATTTCAAATTTAACAACCTGAAAAAAAATAAAGTTCCATTGAAAGGAGCAAAAATAAAATGTTCTAAGCTCATTATTGGTTATATTTTAAGAACTTGTCGTAATAAAAGCTGTTTAAACGTGTAATATCGCAAATGAAGATGCTATCTTCCTTTATACATTTGCAAACTATAAAATCATAAAAATAAATTCTGTTCCTAAAATCCTTTCATTGCTAGAAAATAAAATATTGATACCTAAAAATAACAAATTAACTATTCTTCTGTAAATAAAGTTAGACTTTTAGGATAAGAACTGAATACTTATTTTATTTATGTAATGATTGTAAAAATCACAACTTATTTTCTACATGATTAGCTTTTTTCTCTTTCCAAAATAAATCAATTTGATAAAATTTTATTTTGATAGAATAAGCATCTACCAACATTAAATTTTGATCTAAAACTTGGTACATTCATTATTCTAGTATATTCAAGTATATTTCAAATTCGTTAAAATAATAGTTTTTTAATTAAAAGATTATTTTTTCAAAAATATAATTTTAAAAAATTATTTTGTTATAACTTTATCTAGATTTTAAGATGCTATCAAGATTTATCAATGTTTTTTTCTTGTTTTTAATAAATTAATTTATAATTTCTTTCATCATACCTTTTGCAAACGTGAAATAACTAAATATATTATAAAGACATTAAATGCAAAAAAAACAGAAAAATGTGTAAATTAAACAGAAAACTGAAAAAACAGAAAACAAAATTTAGGAGAAAATATCAATGATATCTCAATAACCCTATAAAATGTGTTTATATAATCTTGAGAAATAATATATTACATTACAAATAGAAAGTTAATGTAATTTTGATTAATTCATTCTTCAATCAGCAATATATATTTTTTAATGGAATTTTTAGATTTCATATAATAATAAACATTATATATTTTTTAAAACACCTACGAATACTGATTTAAAAATATACAAAACATTCAAGTGGAAACACTGTTATTTGTGTCTAATATGAAATTCATGGAAAAGAACAAACTGTATAATTAATATTTTCACTTTTCTACCAGAATAATTTTACCTATGCAAACTGCGAATACTTTTCGAAGTATTAATAAATCTTACATTGCCTCAATGTATTTGTTATGTATATTATGGTAAAATATGTAATATAACATTTATATGATGGAGTATATTTATTTCCTGGAAGCAAGATAGTGTATATCTCCTTAATAATTTTGTTCATCATTACAAATCAAAGAACTCCTGACCCTCTTAGTATATTATTCGAAGATTTTTCAATAGCAGTGTAAATAAACGAATACCAAAAACAATAACTTTAGTACTATGCCAAAGTTATTATTTTTGGTATTAATAATAATATTATAAAAATAATATATTATTATTATTATTAATTTATGTATCAAAATATTTCCATGATCTATTTTTCACCTTAGTAACTGACGTCCATGAGCTTATCATACGTAAAGTACTTAATTGTGGATTATTTTTACATTAATTATTCTACAAATGTAACTCATTCTTCAGAGCTTCTTAGAAGAATCCACTGAAGAGTTTTGGTGAAACGGAAAAGAAAACAAATTTCAGTGATTTTCATACTCAATGTGAATTAACCCTTCTTTGCATAATGGTGGAAATTTCCATCATAACCTATAATTCCCAAAAATTATATAAAATAACAAGTTCACTTTAAGTTGATCGTGTTTGGATACCTTTTTAATGTCCATTGCATAAAAAGAAACATAGCTGTCAAAAATAAACAAGTGTCATTATTAGTGAAACGAGCTTAAAGTTGTCTCATTCCGCTGTTTGTTGTAGTTGCAATAAACGTATGATTTCGTTTACAATTTTGTTTTATTATATTAGAGTTTCTATTGCTAAAAAATTGAAAATGAGTGGAAGAAAGGTTTGTAACACGTGTTTCTGCTATTTTCTTCTTTTATTTCTATTTAGTACTAAGCTAATGATCTAACTTTGGATGATGACGGAAATTTTTAGCATATTGTTTTTTGGTAAATTTATACTATAAATATATACTAAGATTTTTTTTAACCATTTTTCCTTTAATTTTGAACATGAATTATATCAACTTGATTAATTTCCCCAATAAAGAAAAAATCATGCAAAGAAGGGTTAACTTCTGAGTCAAAAAAGTGTGAATATATAAAAAAATAATGTTTTTAAATTCCAAGCATTCGTCTAAATTTTGCTTATGGATTTGGAAAACTAATATACCATGAAAAAAAATTAGAGCGAAGGCAAAGCTAGCTTTACATAAAACAGCCGAAAATATTTAAAAGTAAGTTGAAGAGTAGTAATATAGTAAAGTTTACAATGATTAAAATTATTATATATATATATAATTGTACCCATTTGCAAAACCAGTGTACTCCATAATTCTTTAAATAAGTATCAGTTAATAAATTATATTAAGAAATATATGCAATCTTAATATTAAGAAAAATTTCTTTTATGTTTCTTATATAAATTATTCTTTAGCATTTAAATATTCTTTCAATGCATTTAAACTCCTTATATATAAAATAAGGCTACTCTAATAAGATAACAAAAAGTTATGTCTTATTAAAAAATAAAATATAAATTTCTCTGAAAAAATCAAAACTAGAATATTTTTACTATACAAAGTATATAATATAATATTTTATACTTATTTATTAAACCCTTTGAATGCATTAGAACATTTGCGTAGAATGGTGCACGAAACGTGTTGAATTACAATATCCTATATAAGGAATTATATTATTTAATGACTGCAAAAAGAACTGTAAAAACACTGTAAAATATTCATAGGTTGTCATTTGAAAAATTAAACCTTGAAAATTATCAATACGATTCGCATAATGTAAATTGAAAATAATTTATTAAAAAATGTTTGAGTAAGCATTTTAGCAAATAAGTTTTGTTAACACAAAGAATTTCATTTTTTTTAATCTTGAAAAAAAAATGCTGCAATAATAAAAGAAATGGCTCATTAAAATTTCATGACATAATGAAAAAAACTTCGAAAAAGTAAATCATTTTCCGAAAGAGAGAAAAAAGACAACTAGCGAAAACTTTTAATCTGGAATCAAAATAAATAAAAAAAAGGTCTAGAAACAAAGAGAATTGGGGGAATAATTGAAATAACATTGTGTTGTTACTTTGTCATTTTTTTTTTTTTTGTTTCGAAATGTTTTCATCTATATGTTTATTGTTTCAGCTGCATTTATTATTTATTCCACATGAATTTGTAAATTAAGTTTCTTTTATAATATTATTTGTATTATCAAAAATAGTTTTGAGTTTGTTTAATATTATCCAAAAAGATTTAAATTTGCTGAAGTGGTGATTTACTCTGTGTATTATCTTATTACAAAGTTTATTGTGATTAAAATATAATTATTTTTTATCGAAAAAAACTATAAAAATTCTTTGTGTGAAATATAAAGATAAGAATAATTAAACTTTTAATGTAAAATTTTAAAGTTTTACAAAATACATAATCAAACAATGTGATGAAACTAAACTTATAGTTTTATAAAAGAACACAGGAAGTTAATTATATTGTTTTAAAATAATATTTCTTTTGGAATTACTAGCTGCTTTATTCAGCGAATAAACTTGTTAATATATTGTAAAACACCAACCTTAAATAATGGAATTTATTATTTTAATTAAGTAAATTTTGTATATCAAAGCATGCCTTAATTATTTGTTGATTGTCTAAAGTTGGTATCTAAGATAGCTTCCGGTATGACTAGTTTAGATATTTATATTAAATCAATAAAAGCGAAATTTAGATCAGTATCTTTAGGATTACATTATCTTTATATTTTCTTTGTGATTTTTATTTTTTAGAAATGATAAATAAAGGCTATTACTGCTCTACAACAGTATATTTTATTAACATAATAGAAAAATATCGGATCAAAGCCCATATCTATTATATCCATCTTATCGAAAGATGAATGTTTATAATTTGATTCTTATTTTAATAATTGCGTGAATAATACATTGATAACAGCTATTGAAAAGATACTGATTACATCTAAAGAATTCAATAAAAGTAACTTCTTTGTTTTTTTGATTGAATTTTCTTTTGCCTGAAGTAAGGGATTGAATCTGTATTCAAAATTTTCCTTTTCACACTTTATTTGACTAGAGAAAAAATTCTGATGAGAATTTTCCATGACTATCTCTATAATATTTAAGTTCCTTAAAATATGTTCACAAATTTTATGCAGTTTCGTTTCCTTGAATAAAAGTTTCGTCGGTTTGAAATTTTATTTTGATATACAATGTGTTCACCGTAAATTCATTTTCGGAAAATATGAATATTATAAAAATATCTTTTTAATATGATAAAAATATCCAATTTAATAAATTTTCGTAAGCAATTGAAAATACAATTATAATTAATAATTTAAAATTTTGTTTGAGAATAATGTATGTCACTGAGATTTTAATTTGACAAACTGCAATCACGTGACTATTCTTTAAATTTAATATACCATTTCAATTCATTTTCTTATAATTCTTCATAAGAACTTTATGGCCTATATTTGTTATGTGTATATTTATTTGGTTCTTCTGTTCGTTGAATATGGTGCATTCTAATTGCTCACTGAAGAGCTAATCCCACTTACAAATTGACTTGTTTCTTTATTGGCTGACAAAATTGTATATTCAGCATTATGATTGAAAACAATTATTTGTTCAACTCACAGACCAATTATAATAAAGTGACGTACACATGATCTCCACTGTAACGAAAGAAACAACCGATTTATGGTTAATAAAAAAATTATAAAATAAGTACAATAGTATTTTCGCTACTTGGCAGTAAAAAGTAAACTGAAAATTTTGAAAACGCATTTCCCAGGATATCAATAAATGACAGTTTATTAAAATTTAAACTATTTTAAGAATAAATTATAGTTTTGTGCTTTTACGCAATTTTTTTTTCAATTTTATTTTAATACATGCCATAATTGTATATTATTTCATTTAAATTTAAATTTCTGTCAATAAACATCGAATGAATTAAGTTATGAATGACAAATGATAAATTTCACAATCCGCCTACACCTTCATGGTATGAAGTGTGGTGCACTTTAAAACGTGCATATAAAATTTCGAAAATTACCCCTGGCAAAGGATAAAGAGCAAGTTCTATTTACGCGAATGCACATTACGCTCGGAACACCGTGTTATGACTGGCATTATAACGGCACACGGGGGGAGTTTTAAACAAGATAACGTCAATGGTCTTTTCTCAAAGTATTGACACGCTTGCTCAAATAAAATGGTCTTTCGCTCGCAAAAAGTATATGTACTCTCCGAAGGGAGAAATATTCGTTCCACTATGCGTCATTGGCTCTGAAATGGCCATTTTTCTCCAAGCTGTGGGAGTTGGCGACGCTGTAATAAGTCTCGGGATTTTAGAAAAATGCTGCAGCCTGAGCAAAAGTTTTAAACGAAAGTGATTTTGCTGGGGAAAAAACGTGCCTCAAAGTATCTTTTATCACATACTACTATTTATGGTTCCCTTAAAACCCAAAGGCATTTCTCTCAACTTTTATTTTTTTATTCTCATAGTAATAAAGATAAGTTTTTAAATTTCAGGTAAGCTATATATTTTGAGGCTAAACTTTTTTTCACACGATATAGTTCTGAGATAATCCATACCACAGTGTAAGATTCATTATGATGTTTCAGATTTGTAAATTAAATACCGCACTACTGTAAAAAAAAAATCAAATTTATGAGAATTTTTAAAACTATTGCCAAAACTATGTATATCGATATTAAATAAAGATAAAAAAAATTGATCTTAGAGTGAATACTTTTTCCCCAAAAAATAAAATATCTTTGAATAAAAATATTTTATTTTTCCCGGGATTATATTTTATTTAAATATAATTATAAATTATTATAATAAATATATTTTTATAAGGATAAAATTATTATATCTTATTTAAATTTTTTTATTTTTAATTATACTAGTGACCTTAATATAATTAAAAGTATTTTAATTATTTTAATATTTTAATTTTAATTATATTATGGTCACTTTATTTCAAAAGAATTTATTGTATTTATTAATTATTTGTATATTATTACCACTTAATTGAATACTATATTCAGGAAGAATTTCAAATATTTCCCTAATAAATCAATGATTGGAAATATTTTAAATATTAAATATCGATACTTCTTAAAGATGACATATTGAACATAAAATACTTTTATTCCTTCAAATATATTTATTAATAAAAAAATAGTTTAAATTTTAATAACAACTATGTCATCTCATAACAAAAAAATCATCAAATTTGAAAGCTTAATATAATATTGTAATTACAAAGAACTTTAAATTTTCAATAAATCAATACAAAGGAGTGATGTGAAAATTAAATATCGATGTTTTTTAAATATGAAAAATTTATGTCATGGAAAATTTCTTCCTTCTGTTATAATTAAAAAAAATATCAACTATTTTTAATGTTTAACTCATCTTATTCCAAAAAAATGTACTATCATATTGCAATGTACAGGAAAAAATGGTTGCAATGTTCGTTATTTCACATAAATCATTGAAATTGTTTATGTTGTAATTGAAATGTAAACTCTCTTATCACTAAATGGAAAAAAATTAAAATGTTAAGTTAATTCAATCATTTTTTGAGAAATATATTGGCTCTTTAATAGAAAAACAAGCTTAAAATGAACTGCCATATAATTCCTATGTTTAAAATTTCATTAATATTTTTAGCAAATCTTTTCAAAACATATATCTCAATAAGATAGTGTAGCAAATTTCAATTTCACTTACAATTTGTCAAAGATAATTTACAGGTCTTTGTTAACTACAAAAGATAAACCACTATATATTTGTTTCTTCTCATTCTTATTTAAAGCTTTCAAACACTATTAAAAACTTTAAAGTTGAACACCCTCATTTCTTGCTTTACATATTTCATTTTGCCTTTTGCATATTTTTATAAGCAGCATACTTTTATTTTATTCCTTGAAATTGGTAAATGCTCTTGAAATTTCCCATAGATTTAATGATGAACGCCTATTGAAAATCACTTAATATTAAATATAATATATTAGGTTGGGGAAAAAGAAATCCATTATTTTTACGTGAACTTTTTTAAACTTCTTTCAGATTCGCTTTGTAAAAAGGTTTAAAACAGTTTTCATGTAGATTTTTAGGTCTTGTGCGAAGCTACGACTGCTGACATGCTGTCAAGTTTGATAGTTTTTGATATTTTATAGACATTCTCGACGATGTTGTTCCCATGCGAGGTGCATCTTTAGCATCCAAATACCCAAACGGAATCGGCGAAACCAAAATTGTGCGTAACTGGTTGTTACAGTCATATATAAGACGATAAACACCTTTCACAATTTTAGCCACCTGGTTAGCATTTTCGCCATTATAAAAGAAAAACGAAAATGTATCGAATTTTCTGTTTGTTATCTTCCATTTTTAAAACCTTGTACTCGTAACTGAATTCATCAAACAAAAAACCGCAAGAGAATATTTTAGTGTCAAATGTCACCTTTCCGACGAGCATACATCTGAAATTGTTTGATAGATACCTCACGAGATAGCGATCACTACAGACGTCTACCGAAAAAATAATGGATAACTTTTTCCCCAAACTAATATAAATCTTTTAATAATAAAATATTTTTATTTTATTCCTTTGAATAGGTAAATGCTTTTGAAACTACCCATAATTATAACGATGAACGTCTATTAAAAATCACTTAATATTAAAATAATATATAAATCACTTAATGATAAAAGATTTTTATTTTATTCCTTTAAATAGGTAAATGTGCTATTGAAATTTCAAATGAGATTTAACGATGAACGTATATTGAAACTCGCCTCCAAATGGAAGGATGACGTCATTGCCAACGAATGACGCGCGAACAAAAATGTAGAAAATAAAACACTTGAAATCAAAATTCGAAAACCGTCTCGTTATTCACTTCATTCAGCTCATCAATCCAAAGTTCTCCAAATCAAAATTCAAATATCTGCTCGTGCAAACGAACTTATTTCACGAGCTCCCTCTGCACGCACCGCTTTTGAATATTCCACGTCTGGCCTCCAGTCGAGAAAACAATGTTTCTTTTCACAACATCGCCAGACAGACAGTTCCGCTTTGTTTCATAAATGCAGCTGGTAAAGCACGCCTATTTATGCTAATATGCGTGTTTACAATATTTATGGCTACCATTCCGATACTCTTAAAGATGCATTTCAAAGCGTAAGTGGAGAGAAAACAAAGGAAAAAGGGGATTTATTTGAGTTGCACGAATGCTGCTGCGAAATGATTTCCTTTTTTGTAGGATATAACTACTGGGGAAGGGGGAATTCGCATTTATTTTTACTCTTATGTTTTATACACTATTATATATAATTTTCTTTTTGAGTTTTGAATTCAATTATTTGTATTTCAATTTCTTTATAGTAATGTAATTTCTAAATAACCGGGATTTTTCATTGGTTCTTATTCGTTTAAACGAAGAGAATAAATCAAAAATTTTATAAGTATATTTTCATAATTTAATTTTGAAGCACCCATTTTAAAATTGAAGCTTCATTCAGATAAGTAACCTGTTACAAAAATATATAATATTTTCTCTCTTTTACGTTATGTTAGATTTCCTTCGAATAGTTTGTGATAATTTCAATATATATTATGCTTTTTATGTTGAAGATAATAATTACGATATTGCTAAAGGGAGTTTAAAAAAGAAAGTCACAGAAGTTTATCAATATTAACTTTTTCACTAATAAGAATTATTCATTTGCAAAAGTGAAAAATTTAGGAGTTTTTATTTCTTTATTTTTCTTCCATTTTAAATTATTAAAGTAAATTGAAACCGTGTATAACGTAATAGCTAATGACTGCTTCAAAGTATTTACCTCATTTGGTTCTTCAAGAACGAGATTTGACAAATACTGAACAATATCCAAGTATTTCACGGAGGAAAACTCTCAAGCACGCACCATGACGATACGCATGCTGACATTTGCATACGTATTTAATAGTTATTGCATTCAATATAAAAGGTTTCACTCGTAATTAATAATTGCGCAATAAAGAAATAATTATATAATTTTCAATTTTTACTAGCAATTTTTATAAGGTACATTTAATTTTACCTATCTTTTGATTATCAAGATTAATACTTACAGAAAGTATTTCACATAAGTTCTGGATGATTATAATTAATGTTTCACTCATATAAAAGTTGCAATAAATGGAACCATTGGTCAGAATGACTTCGTATTTCATCTGAATAATATGTGAAGCAATAAAAAAATTGCCTAAAGAAAAAAATGTAGGAAATTGTCCAATGTATGTCACATCATAAGATGGAAGAGGTCTTATGATTTCGTCTCCATCCAAGGCATAAAGGAAATACCATAGGACAAAAATGAAAAATCCGTAAAATAAATAAATAAATAAAAATAAACAAATTGAAATTATTTTTTAACTGCATTTGTACCAAAAACCAAAGAAAAATCAAAATGTCTAGAACAAATATATTGTAAATATCTTGCTTTCTAACCTTGATTTTCATAATTAACCAAGAATTTTATATTTATCCCAGAATTGTTTGATTATTTTTGACTTGCTCGTTTTGAGTAGATTTTCAATTGTGTTTTTGTAAATATCTATATGTAAATTCATACTATTTTGTTGTATTGTATATATTCTGTTTTGTAATCATTTGCATCCTATGTTCTCTATCCCAGTCAGTACCCGCTTTCCCTTTCTGTTCTTTTTCTAACTGTTCCAAATTGCCTGTGGTGCATAACTTTCTCGGACCAGATCCGATTTCTCATTACTATAATTCCAAGAAAAAGCCCTTTTGGGCTGGTACTTGCACAACGCGTATATGCCATTGAAGAACGACATGGAGAGGTTTCTACAAGATCCTTAAGAAATATACACTGTGCTGTCCATATTTTTCTGCTTTGAGCATCAAACCAAAACAAGTACATACTAAGCAACATATCACAATAATGAGTATTGAAAATGTGCGTGCTTTGTGTAATGGATATTTTCAATTCAGCTAAGTTTACAAACGGAACTGTACAAAATGTTTCAAAAAGCATCTTTACCCTAATTCAACAGAATCAGGGGACCTTGGTGGCCGGGATGTATGGACTTGGCAACTTTTCATTATGTCATTTCTAAAGTGGATATTCAACAGCTACTTTCTTGGTGTCTCAAAGAATTATTGAATTTGTTGCAGGTTGAATCTAAAATGTTTTCTACTGAAGATCAAATTTCAAATATAGGAAATACACAAAATAATAATACAAAATTCCATTGAGCCTTGTAACATTCTTAAGATACTTAATAACTAGTGTTAAATACATAGAAATAGTTCAATATGTTTCCTTTTATGCTGAGCAATGCTCTGTAAACATAGAACATAGCTGAATGAGACTATCTCAATATGCAAAATATTGTACCGAATGCTGCTTTTCAGATCTGGCACGGATCATTCCTTTAACTTCAGATATTAATCTTAAGGACATTACACAACCAAAAGTCACAAGGGATTGATATTTGGTTAACAAGGAAGCCATGTCTATGGAAAGTGATGACTACCCTCTCATTTATGAAATCTTAGCAATGACAACACGACGATTAATGTAAATAGATGCGCCAACCTTTGTACCAAGGATGTTCAGAAGCTAACCACACTTTTCAAGTTATGGGAGTCAAATTTTCTCTTGTATTTCATCATATTATCTGCGTGGCAGAAAATGAATAGATTCCATTTGCAGTAATCCTTTTAACCCTTCTTTGCATGATTTTTTCTTTATTGGTAAAATAAATCA
>JAPDSC010051817.1:11541-36772 GCA_026290005.1 Latrodectus geometricus | reverse complement strand
TTTTAGCTAAAACTGTTATTAAATATACCTTATAAATTAGAAATTCATTTCAATTTTATAATATTGATTGTAACTTGTTTACAAAAAAATTTCCTTATTCCTCACCAGTTTTCAACAGGATAAAAATCTAGTTTGAAGCATTAAAATTGAATTTTATAATCACATGGTTGCAAAATATCAGACTATAAAGTATTTATGTTAAAAAAATATTTTGTGTAGAAACATTTCTTTTTGAATGTGTAGAAACATGTACATTTTCAATGATTTTTTTTTAATAATTAAAAAATCAATATATTTTTCAAAAAAAAAAAAATAAGCTTAAGAAAATTCAAGTTTTTATTGTTTTTATGAATCCTATATATGTTTAGTTAAAGTTTTATTTTCATTTTAGTAAATATTACTCAAAACATTTGCTCATTGTATAAAAAAATTGGCTAATATTTCAGTTTTTTTACTTATATTTTGTTAAAAGTTTGCATATTTGAAAGAACTGAGCAAGTAAAAACCTTGAGGCACAGACTACTTATTTGAATAATTATAATAAAATCTTTATTTTATTAGGTACATTGTAAAATGAAATTTTTTAATGCTTATTTTCCCATTACAGTTGTAGTTGCTGAGAAATGTTTCAAAGCTGTACAAAAATAATCAAGCTTTTAGAAAAGCACAGTTTTACATTTTAAAATATTTTTTTTTATAATATAGATGACATAACTTTTATAGTTGAATCTTTTAAAATTTATTATATGTCTAAATTTATGATCATGTATATTTAATACAATAATATTACAATCAAAATTTATAGATGTGAAAATCAAAAACTATTTTTTTAGAAATATTGTTCTATTAAAAATTTCCTATTAAATTGAGTTAATCTGGTTTTAAATTATCCGTTGTGATCAGATTAACTAAATAATATGTCCTAGTTAACTCATTTTTTTTATTGTGTCATAAATGAGAATACAATGTTATTTTTTTATGACAGTGTAATAAAGTCTAGTTTCTGTACATGACGAACATAACACAGGCTTGGATAATTACAGACATGAGACAGGAAATAAAAATACAGACATGTATATTTGTATATATAATCTGTAATTTGGCCTTTTGTATCTAAAAAATTATTTTAAATGCAATTCTTTTTTTTATATAGGATTATCCAGAGATTGTTTCTGTTATATCAATTGGACATAGTGATTCTGAAAATATTTCACTTGAGCCTTGTTGTGGAACGTTAGTAGCATTAGTCTTATAATAATAATTATTTTATTTTGATTAATTTAATGCACTGCCATTGAAGTTATTTTAAGTAAATTTTGTATTAATTTTAAGTGAAATATTTATTTGTAAAATTCATTTAATGAAGAAATAAGATATTTTGAATGTTATTACTATTTACATTTTGAAAATTATTTTTATACAGTAATTTTTATTAGATGACACAATTTAAATTTTGTCAATTAGTAAAGTTAAAAAATGACTACAAGTATATTGTATATATAAGAGAATTGACTGTCATGTTAGGAAAGGAAAACTCTAGAAATTCGCTAATTTATATTTTGAATCAATAATTTCATATTTACAATTATTATTTTTTTAATTCCATATATATTGTACATTTATGTATTGTGCCTGCTTGAATTAATACATTAAACTTTCACATAAAACACGCTAAGAAATTTTATAATAGTCGTTCATTTTTATTATTATTAATATTATATTTTAACTTTGTTAAAAAATTTGTTCATTGGTTTGTTTTTAAACTATTTGTAGACATGTGCATAATACTGCTGATATCCAGGATTTTGTAATAATACCAACAAAGTCTCTTGGAGGAACAACAAAACATATTAGTGCTGTAACTGGGAAACAAGTTATTCCTATTCATGAAAATGGAAACAATTTAGAAAAAGAAGTTTTTAAATTGAACTTAAAAGTTGAAGAATCTCTACAAAACATTGATGTAAATATATATAGTTTGCACTTTTAACTAAAAAGGAAATCTTTTTCTTGAATAATATTCGTTAAATGGTATTACTATCCTTTTGTGTTATAAAATAATTGCATTTTGTGCTATATTTTTTTAATTTATCTTAAAAATATTTCTGACTTATCAAGAATAAATTTTTATAGGTCCCATTAAATTTGTATCTTGGCTTCTTAAAAGAAGTAAATATTCTTTTAAAAGTAAGTTCTTGTTTGATCAGTTATTATGATTGAGTTCCTTAGTTCTTACATTTTTGTTTCCTATAATTTTACAAAATTTGTGCTTTCTTTCAAAGAAAATTCAATCAACATATGAAGCTTCTTTTCTGAAGTTAGAAGAATTCAAGATTATATTGCAGGAACTGAAATTAAAGCTAGAAGATATCATTAATAGCTCTTCTAAAATAGATTTGAATGAGGTAATCATATACATTATTGATACTTTGTATAAAGTTATGACTTCATGCTTTTTTACTCATTGTTATAATTTTTTATTGAAAATATAGTCATATATTTTTAAGCATAGTATTTTGAAAATTAGCAGTTATCTTATACAAATACAGCTACTTTTTATTTAAAAATACCTAAGGAATTGACTTTAAATTGCTATTAAATTATCTACAAGTGTATGGGTTCCTTATATGAGACATTAATTAAAGCGATGATGGCTGCAATAATAGCCTCTATGCTTAGTCTTAAGTTTTCCACTGCCATTATTATTATTATTTTTTAATTACATTTTAGACTTAGTGTTCTAATGAGTTTACATCAGAGAAACTTAAATTCTTCTTGTGGAAGTAATATAATTTTGAAAATTATCAGTTGTTCATTCTTAGATTGCATAAGCTTGAGTGAAGATAGTTTCAGAAATGTGGATTCCAAGAGCTATAAAAGTACAAAATTTGATCATTATAAAATATCGATTTCAGCAACGACATTAACTCTAATATCTTGATGAAAGAAATGACACAACACATCACTTTCACTGTTGTTAATGACTTGCAGAATTCTCTATAATGTATGGAATTACTTCTTTTGGGTTTTACAGTATTGAAAATCATTTTTTACATTCACCCTCTCTAATCCTGCATGTTGTTTTTTCAATGAAGAACTGTAACATTCGTGGCTCCAAGATATTAGAGCTTGTTCAAGCAATGTTTAATTCTGATCATTATATTCTTGTTGGTTTATATGGTACTTATTTTGTCTGTATTTTATGCTAATTGTAACAAAAGTCTTTTCAATTTTCTTTAAAGTTGCTGATTTTAAAAGCAAAACATCTTATATTAGTAAATTTACATTAATTTTCAGTTAGTATGTACATAAACCATTAAAAAAATAGCTTTTTTTAAAATATTTTTGTATTTTTTTTAAATAATAGCTAAATTCCTGGTAAAAATATAATATTACTGTTTCAATTAGAATTAAAATTGTTTGAAGGGCAATATTTTGTTTCATTTTTTTATTATATTATTTTAATTTAGACCTCTTATTACATAAAATCATATTCTCACTTTTGACTTTAAATCTTTATATAGTACCCCAGTATTTAGCTTCATTTAATTGGTGAAATACCTCTGCAAATTGAAGGTTGTCCTAAATTGCTGAGTACAAAATATCTGGTTTAAAAATTATATCAATTAAATTTTTACATGTATATAAAATGAATAATTTTCAATTATTTAAAATTTATATCATTTTATAATATCCAATATAATGTAAATAATGTGAATAACATTGACTTATTATATAGCTTATTTTATAATTGGTCAAATATATTGGAATGTGGTGTACATGCTGTATTTTTACTTACATTAAATGTTTATTTTTGAAGATAAAAATGTTAATAATAAATCACATATATTAATTCATTTTCTTTGTCATCAAAAAAATTTTTTAATTAATTTTGTTTTAAATTTTGTTTATTATTTTTATTGAATATTCTAAAGTAGTTTTATCAAATTTTCTTCAGAATTCCTTTGCTACCAGTAAAATGGAATCAAGCAATGCTGTGAAATTTTTGAAGTCTCAAAATATACCTGAAACAATTGATACATTTAAATATGATTACAACAATGAAGGCAAATTAATTTATTATTTTATATTTTCACTTGTATAATTGATTTATATATTTTTAAATTCTGTGACAAATGATTCAAATTAATAATTTATCACGTATTTTTATAAATAATTTTAGCATTTAAAAATATGTCAGATTTCAATCTAACATATTTTTTAAATTAATGACTTATTAAGGTTATCATTTCATATTGCATGCCTGATAATTTTGTTAGTGCTAACAATTTTAATAATTATTTGGTAAATATATATACTTCATGATGAAAAATTGCTGTGCTAATTAACAATTCTCAAAATACAACTAAATTGGACATTATTTGTAATAGTATTGGAATCATTGATATAGAGCCTTGATATAGATGATTGTTTGCTCATGTGTTAGTGCCACTGAATATGAATGTAAATGAATGATTAGTGCCACTGATATAATTGAACTTATGATGAGTAGGATTATTTTTGATAAAAAAAATTTCTGAATGCATTTGTTATGCTAAAATTATATTATGCAATTTCTTATTACATGTTTTGAGAATTTCTGATAATGAACAATGTGTATGACCTTTAAAAGGGGCCAAAGATTTATGATGTCTAATTCTGTGCTCCTCTATATTCTATAAGTTCTTATTACTGCTAAATTGGAGAACTGCTGGCCATGTTTCATTTTGTTAAAATAGTTTTCTAACACTTTTTCTCAGATAAATTTAGCTTTGCCATATTGGAAAATAACTTCTGAATGATTGGAAAATACATACCTTGATGAGGAACGCAAGTGATTGCAGATAGTTTTAATATTATTATTTAAATTTTAATTTTTCTTGAAGAAATATTAGAAATGACTGAAAATGAAAAGAAATGCCTTTTTTGATCAATTGTATAGCAAATGAAGCAGGGAATCATACCTCATGAAAGCAAGATCAAAGTGGGCTATGCAATTTACAAGCATGGGCCTTACTATTACAAATTAGATATCGATTAAAGCATATTTATTTTAAAAGATTCAACTTTAACAATAGTTTGCTTGCTAAACCTTGCTTCTCATATTAGGTGATTCATTGTTCCATCATCTAGAATATATATCCCATCCAGAATCCCATATCCATCTTTTCGGTTTTCGACTATTTTTAACAGTAATTATAAAAATTCAATATAAAATCAAGACACTTTACTATCATTTATGTTATATTCTGATGATACAACTCTAACTTGTCTTATTGTATTGTCTAATCACTATAAAATTAAAATAATGCATGTCCATATCTAATGCTATGAAAACAATAATTTTTCATACATTGCATGTGAATATTTTTTTGTAATAAAAGCTTTAAATGCCAATAATTCATGATTTAAAGTTTCAAGGATTGGTAGATATATTAAATTGCAATCCTAATTTATTGTCTGTTACCACATTGTTGTACTTCAAGAATTACCTCTTAAAAAAATTACCTCTTTATTTTAGAATTTTTTTAACAGTGTATCTTCATTTGTAATTTTAATCATTGATATCTAATTTTATATTATCATATTTTGTAATCTTTTTAATTCTGTGACTTTGCTGTAACATTTTTACTATTACATAACTTTATAAAAATAAATATAAACTGTAATAAAAAAAATGGAAATTTATGAATACTTAAGAAAAATGGATATTATTACAATTTTTTATTTATTTATGTTGAATTTTTTTGTTTATTAATATGTTTTCAAACATCTATGTTTGGAATCAATTATGAGATTGAGATTAAAAATGTGCATTTTTGAGTTTTGTAAAGTTAAAAAGAAAAAAATTAAGTAATGGGGACATTTAATTATATAATTTATGAAATTTAATCAGTTCAATTTACAATTTTTCCATTTATATAGACTTAAAACATACTATATTAATGTTATACATCCAGAATTAAAGAGTATTTTAAGAGATTAATTAAGTTGCACACATATTTTCTAGAAAATACAGTACTATAAAAATTAATTTGTTTCTCAGCTTTAATATTTTACTTATTTTAGAGACAAGTGATATTCAATATGGCCGAAATAACATTTGAGAGTTTTTTAGAGACAAAATATTAATTTTTAAAAATTTTGAAAAAATAAATAAAAGGTGATTTTATTTTGTATATTTACAGTGTTATTGTATCTCTCCTTTTATCAGTCATCTCTTTATACTTTTTTTCAGTGATGTGAATATATAGCAGTTATTATAGTTTGAAAATGTTTAAGAAATTAGTAACTATGAGAAAGGTTTTATTCTACCTTTGTAGAAGAGCTTTTTTCATTCTAATGTAGGTTTATCAAACTTAAAAATCTAAAAAATTCTATGCCAAACTAAAGTAATTGATTTTTTCAGCACAATGTAAAAAGATTATTCAAATTGTAAAAAATGCATTAGTTATGATATTACTTACTTGGTAATTTGTTGATTAACATTTAAATGGAGGATAAAATGAATTATCTAAATGGAATATTTAATAAAATGTTATATTAATGGAATTTAAAAAGATAATCTTTTCAAAGGATATTAGTTTTTTTAATATACCAAATTTCTTAGTAACTTCACAGATATATGAAAGATATATGTTAAAAGATTAATTTAGATTAGATCAATAATGGATTAGATACAAAATTAGAACTGTTTAATGTTTTTTACACATTTTCCTATTAGGTATATAAAACTAATAAGTGTTCATATCTGTTCATATTTATTTTTTTCTGAGTAATGTTTTTGTGCTGAACAAAAATAAAAAAAATTATAATTTAATATTATGTATTATATTAATGTTCAAAGTCTTAAGTTAGAACTTGGACTTTTATTTTTTAAATATATTTGATATTCAATAGGGCCAAAATCACATTAGCTTTTTAGAGATAAAATATTAATTCTTAAAAATTTTGAAAAAAATAAATAAAAGATGATTTCATTTTGTATATTTACAGTGTTAATCTCTTTTTTATCAGTCATCTTTTTATATTTTTTGTCAGTTTTTTTATTAAATGTACCACTTTTAAATTTATCAATTTAAAGAAATCAAAGTTAACAAGTTTAATAAAACAAATGTTAAAAACATTTTTTATTAAATTTTTAACTTTGAGTTCTTTGAAAAAAGTATTTTTCTTTTTCCTATTATATTTTAAAAATATGAAATGTTTAAAGTTTTTTCCAATGATCTAAAAAGTGGCATATATTTTTTTTTAGGTGTTAGAACTATATCTGCTGAAGTTTTAGCAATTTTCACAAATCAAAATCCAGTTGAATGTGTTGAGCGAGGGTTACAATGCCAATTAATTTTAGATAAAACAAATTTCTATGCTGAAGGAGATGATCAGGCAAGTGATGTAGGAATTTTAGCAAGCAAAGTAAGTTTATGTTTCTCAGAATTTTCTAAATTCTAAAAAAAATTCATTTATTAAACCAACTTAGTTTAACTAGATTAAATAATCATGAGATTATATAATTTATAATTGAATCAGAAAGTATAATAATATTTTATAAAAATGCTTATTTCAAATTATTTAAATGCTTAAAAAACTCTTTGTTTGCTATTAAAATGCATAAATTTTATAATTTTGTTATCTTTTAATATAATTTCATTTATTTTACTAAAATGATTTATTTATATTTGTTCAAAATGTATAATGTCGATAATATCGCATAAAAGTGTTTAATACAGAAACTATTTCTCTTTATGTATCTTTAATTTTAACTATGAATAGTCTGGTGTTTTAACATAAATGCAATGGTGTTATTAAATGTATTATATTTTTCAAAATGTGTGAAAATGATATTATTTCATTTAGATTTGCATTATCTTACAGCCATTTACTTGAAATATATTTATTTGTTATCTTGCTTATTCTTTCATTATGAATTGATAAATTTATAATTGTTTTCTGTCCTGATTCTTAAACTTTATAATTAAAAATTTCTTGAGGCTCAATTGTATCAATTTTGATATTAAAATGATTTATGTGGACAGTAGATAATTTTAACTTTTTATTAAATGAAGGAATTTTTATTCCTTAAACCTGCATTGCAAAATTATGTTAAAAGTCAAATAATTGGTAAACGTAACTACATTTTTTTGTAATACATTATATCAAGGTTTAGTTTCATGATAGTGAAATTTAATATATCTTATTTTAATGCTAACTTTACTTTATGTTAAAATTTATGAACAACAATTTTTAAAATTCATTTTAAAAATAATTAAATGTCTGCTTATTTTCTTATAGGAGAAGATCAGCTTTTGTTGAAAAGAGTACAATTCTTTAGCAATAAAATTTTTTATTGATTCTAGTATATGTCATTACATTTCATAAACTTTATTCAGAAGGACTTGAAATATTTATTTCAACTTAAAGAATTTCATTATTCTTGAGTTAAAAATCTGTTAAAAATTAATTAATTCAATAATCAATTGTGAAAGGTTCTGTTTATAAACACTTTAACTGTAATGAAACACTTTTTGTTCTTACTTTTATCAATTTATTTTCCATAAATATTTTATTTGTCGTCTGTAAGTTCCTGAAAACTGAAATAGACGTCATTGTTATGAATACTATTTTATTATTATAGACAAATCTCAACACCCTTATTCATCAAAATAATTCTGAAATAAGTATATTCAATCTAAACAAGTTTTGTGTTTTTAAAATAAACATTGTTAAGTTTTCATTTTAATTATTTCTCATTTTTGCAACAATCATGTTTTTAATTATTTAATTTTAAAAGTACTAGTTTACATAACTTTTTGTTCTCACAAATATGTGTATTATTTGTTATTTTCTAAGGACATTATTTTTGAAAAAAAAATTTTTACAAAAAGAAAAGGTTTTGAAAAACAAATGTAGAATTCTGTATATTTGTTGTGTATAAATTTTCTAAGTTTCTTAATTTTCTACTTTTTTTTATAGGATTTCACTGTTAAAATTCATAATGCTTATAAAATAAATAACTATGTTTTCCATGATGGTTTTGTTGATAAAGGTAAAGCTGTGCCTTGTGGTGATGTCACTTTATCTGTAAATCAAGTAAATATACTATCTTTTCTTTCTAATTTTCTTGACTGTAAGTCATAATGTATTTTTCTATTTTTGTTACAGGATTTGTATTTCACTAAATAAATAATTTATAATTTTCTTTTTGTGTTATTTGTTTATGTGCTTAATTTGAAATGAGTATTTGAAAACAAAATCATATATGTCATTAAAATTTTTCATATGATTTGTAATCATTTTGATTAATGATATTTTTCAAATTGAAGGTCTTTTCATCAATTGATTTATTGTTAAACTAGATCTCAGCTAGGAAGGTCTGGTGTTTTTAATTTTAAAATTCATAAATATTTTAATTGTTAATGAGTTTTCTTGAAATGTTTTACTTTTCTACTTATTAATACTTTTTAAATTACATAATGTAATTTAAAAAGTATTTTTTATTTTTAAGATTACATTTTATTTTCATACTGTGTTGTAAAAAACTAAATCTTGGGCATCATTAAATGAATTATAGCATTGAATTCCTAACTATTTAAGTGGGAGAAATTTTCATTATAAGAAGCATATGGAAATGCAATTTCTCTTTATTAATCTATTTTCTTTTTATGAACTGGTTCAAAATTGTATCGAAATATCATGCAATTTGTAATTATCCTTTAAAAAGAATAATTCTAAATCTTGATTTGCATTTAAACTGCATTGATTATAACAGAGGAATATAATAATTTGATAAATAAAGCTGAAAATACATGCAAGTTCTTATATTATTTCAATTAAAACTATTCTCTTTTATCAGTTATTCATTTATTACTTTATAATTTTTATGAAGTTCAGAATGGAAACTGATTAGCTTAAACCACCATTAAGATTACTTATTTTACATGTTATCATTTTTTATTAATGCATGTGAGAGTTTCCATACACAAGTTACTTTTTCTCCTAAATATATTTGCACTTGCAATTAAATTTATGAGTGTACTCGTTTTAAAACTACATTTTTTATTATCTATATGCAGGATTCGTACAGGTCCTTGAAGCTTTTGGAATTAAATTTTTTTTTCAGACTTATAAACAACCAAAACATTAAGTTAACTCTTGGAAACTTTCCATTTCTTCTTTAAACATTTTTTCTAAAAACAATTAACAGTTTCTTGAATATTTTGATTTTATATTTTAAAACGGTTCTTGTAATTGACGAAATTTTATGTTTGGCATTCCGATTAAATTTGAACATGACTATAATAACATAAAGATTTTAAACGAAAACTGAAACAATGAACTTTTTTTTAATTGTTTTTAATATTGACAATGAAGTTAGTTAAAAAAAATATCCATTGCAATATTCTTTGTTAATATTTAGAGCTTTTTGATGTGCCAGCTTTATTAAAAAATGATTTTTAATTTGACACTATAAAATAAAATCTATAAAATTTACCAAATCAAAGTGAATTACCCATATGTGAACTTTGAATAGCCAATTATTCTTTGGAATTTCATTTCACAAGTTTTTAAATGTATGTTCAGTAGTGATTTGTATAGAAGAAATATGAGGTAACAAAATTATTGAGAATATAATGAGGGTAAAGAAATATCAGGTATAAAACACAAAAATGATGTAGTGGAATAACACTCTGCAAAATAAGCAATTGAATGGCTGGAGAGATAATTTTTTCAGGGAAAAGCAACAGAAAAATGTTTTTCTTCATTAAAGAAAGTAGGAAAAATGTAGTTTTAAAACATAAAAAAATAAATAATTACTTTTTTTTAATTATTATTATTTGAATTATTGAATTTTCACATTTAATTGGAAGTAAGAATTGCTTTTATGTCTGCAACAGTTAAAATTGTATATCTTTATTTTTAAATTGTATATCTCATATTAAATAAATTTGTCTAAATAAACAGTATCTTTTAATAACTGAAAATATTTTGCTTTACAGGAAAATCGCTTAGCATGTTCACAAAATCATACTGCTCTTCATCTTTTAAATTCTGCTTTAAAGAAAGAATTACCTTATTTTTTCCCATACTCTGGTTTTTGCACATCTAAAGAACTTCAGCTGACCTTTACAACTAAAGTAATTAGAGTATTTTACAAATATTGTTTAATATTTCTATCTTTTTGTCAAATATTTAATTTAAATGCACATCTTCAATCTGTCATTTTTCTAAACATAATTAAAATAAATGTTATGAGTGCAAATAATAACATTACAGCAAAATTTTAAGTTCCATTAGTTGCTCTATAATTTTACAATTTTGCTTAAATACTGCCAAGTTATGGTGCCCGTGTATCATTGAAGCACTAAAAAGAAATGTTCGAAATATGTATATCAATTAGAAGATTAATTTAGATTTTTTACATAATATAACATTGGACAAAAATGAAAAAAAGTTATTTCTTTAGAAATTAGCTAATTTGATTGAGTTCTTTTGGATACTATCATAACTTTTTATTTTACATTTTAGCTCTTGTAACTCAAATGTAGTGCTTAATAATTCTTGAAAAGTAATTCTTCAAAAATTATCTTTTTGCTTTTTTACTATTTACTTACATATAACATTACTATTAATTGTTTTGATTCTCTTTTACAATTTTAGATTTTTTATTACTTGCATTATTGTTTCTTAATATTCATTATAGTTCTTTTAAAAGCAAGAGTTCTGGGAGAAATCTTTTTCCTAAATGATTGTTTATCATTAGTTAATTTAAATATTTTGAAAAAAAGTAGGTATGTGCAGATTGGGTAATCAGTTATGTCATTCATTTTATGAGATAATTTTTTTATTGACATTGTATAATGCAATGCTATTTTACAGCAATGCAAGAATATAAACAGAGAAGTTTAAGCACCATTATGAGTGTCAGTTTTTTCATAGCATGAAACAATGAAATTCTTAATCTTTTCTATTTTAACATCTTCAATGGCATAGAACTATCTCATTTGCATAAGATTGTCCAAAACATAGGGGAAAAAAAAACTAATCATTTGTAGGAGGTAATTGGAGAAATATCTAATCACAAAAACACTTTATATTTAGAGAAAAAGAAATATTTTAAGATAATAATATTTAAAATCACTTTTGCAGTAAATGGGTTTTCGTGAAAGGAAATTTTATCTTGTTCATGAGTATTAGGTATTGTGATTTAAGGAAACTCGTATTTGTTCCATTCACTAGTAGATAATAACATTAATTACCTGACCTTTCAAAAATAACTCATGAGAGACATTTCCTACTGCTTGCTATTTACAATGTACACAATTTCATCTTTTGCATGGAAAAGTGATTATAAAGATTTTTGCCCTAAGTTAATGAATTTAAATATTAAATTAAACGAGTTAAATATCTCTGAAGCTTGCACTTGTTTTACTTTTTGTCAGATTCCAGCAAAACATCTAAAGATATTTTTTGAGATTGGAAATAAATTATAAGCAAATTGATAATGTTTGAATCTCTTGTGATCTGTAAGTTTGCAGGATTGTTTTTCTTAGCTGTCATTTTTCTAACATTTCTCAAATTATTGTCAATTATGACTGTTTGAGTTCTTGATCATATGATCATACTGCATTTCTTAGCAGTTCAAGACTATAATAAAATTTACAGTACTCATACTATGCATTATGTTTTCTTAATCATTTTTAAAAACTGTGCATATTTTTTGGCAGATTTTAGAACTCGTATCCAATTCATAGTAGTAGACAAATAAGCTATAATAATCTTCTTAAATAAAGTTATTACTATAAATTATTTATTCATAATGGTTTTTATTGTATACAATACAAATATGTATATATTTATCTAAGTTTAAACAATTATAAACTAATAATTAAAGCTTATACAATAAATAATCTTGATTTCATAAATTTCACTAATTATTATGTATATAGAATAAAACTACTTTTTGAGCTCAACCCACACAACTGCATATAAATTACAAAGTTTTTTGTGGTATCTGAAAATAACTTGGTGAATAATAATAAAGAATTTATATATATACACTTGCAATTTTTTCTTTATTTGTAAAAACGTTTCCACAGAATTAATTAAAACTTGATATAAATCATTTTTAAAATCCTCTTTTTTGTATGCTAATAACAATAGCTACCATCTAATACAGTTGCTATTTAATGCATGAAAATCAGGTAATTATTCACTGAGCTTTTTTCAGTAGAAGATCCTTGATTTGATATTTTGCAGAGACAGAGTTGATATTTGGAGAATATCTTATGGAGCAATAATTGATATGAAAAAGATTATCTTGTATTTTGTGCTTGAAAATTTTTAAAACAAAATTTTTTATATTTTAAAATAACATGCAATGCAACCATTCTCAATATGAAAATGAAAATTAAAAAGTCAACATTAAGTTTAATAATTTAAAATGTTTTGGCTTTTATAGTTTATAATGTAAATTTGATAGATGCAAAATATTATTTTAAGAAATAAAAAAGTAAGGTATGTGTCTAATTACAAGCAGGTTGTTAATATGACAATAAATTTATTTTTGAAGTTCCAAACACATTTACCTTGGCTGAATTTTGATATATAGAATATATTTTTATTAAGTATAAGTATTTTTTTTTTAAATTTAAGTTTTTATATCTTTATAAAGAAGCTTGTTTTTCTTATTATTTGGCAAAAGCATTTTAAAATTGCCTTTTTTCAAACTATACAATTGTTGAATACTAAAATTTTACTGCAATCATTAAAATTGCATCGAAATTCAATGAAATTTAAAAATTAAATATAAAAATTTTATTGATAGATAGTCTTAAATATCATTTTTTTTTTCATTTTTCAGGGAAGTATAAGTGATGGTCAGTTGCAGAGTGTTGAGAATTTTGTTAATGACTGCATTGCTGCAAATTTGAAAGTAGTAAAAAATGATGTTCCTGTTGGGTCATTAAAAGAAATACCATTTTACAAAACTTCTTTAGTTAAGGTGATTAAATAACTTCAAAAATCAAAATATCTTCTTATTGATACATAGATTTTAAATATATCATCTATTTGTTTTATTTACTGTTATTTTTCTATTCATTCTCATTAACATCTTTGTTACATTATAAAAATATTTTAAATGTAATATTATTTAAAATACCACTAAGTTGCTTAATTTTACCCATTTGAATTTCTTAATCAAATTTTATTTCTTAAGATTTTTTATTTATATTGTTTGATTTTTAATATTATAATTTTATTAAAATTATTTGTATCATGGGTATTTTTCTGATAAAGTTTAAGTTAGGAAAGTGATTGCTGTCAAGGAGTTTTCATTATATGAATTCTATGCATTAAATGTTTTGGGAGGTGGGAATGTTTATCACAAATTTGCTTTAGTAATCATTTTAAGCATGTTTATTTTTATTAGACTTTTAAAGAAAGAATGCCTGTAATTTCTATTGGATGTGATAACTCTGTTGTATCAGCAGAACCCTGTTCTGGCACGTAAGTAAAATTTTTATCATAATTCATAAGTAATTGTTTCAACTAATTATATGTGAATGTAAACTTTTTTTTTTATTTCAGACATGTCTCTTATACTAAGGACATAGGAAATTTTGTCTTAGTTACCCAGAAGACAGTTAAGAATAGGGAAAAACTTATTCGTGCTGTGACAGGCAAACAAGCTGAAACTGTCAAATCAGATGGTGATATTTTTAACAAATCTTTATTAGAGCTTGAAGACTATGTACTAAAATGCTTAGAAAAACCACAAGTAAGTTAAATTTGGAAACTCTGAATGCATTTATATTAGGGGACCCATGTGAATGTTGTAGTTTCATAGGATGTGTATTATAATTTGTTCTAATATGATTTAGTAGTAAAAATATGTACTGATATGATTTAGTTTATATTTGCTTTAATTGTAAAATTAGGTTTTGTGAAATATTAAAATTTTTAATTACATACTTTTATGTTTCTGTCATTAGATTTTAACCAAGATAATGAAATTATGGATAGTTAAATTTTTTTAATATAAATTAAAAACTAAAATTTTTTAAATTATCATCTAATGAATGCAATCAAATTAATGCTTTAACTTTTTAAATTGATCTTATAAATATTTTATTCCTGCACTTTATTTAATTTGAACGTAGTATGTTTATCTTGTTTTGTCGTTTAGTATTATTTAATTATTTATTATTGCTTATATTTTTATATAAGCATATCTTTACATAAATACAGACAAATTTGTAGCTTTACACATATTTTACTGTTATAGAAATATTGATTTAGTAATTATCTACTTTTATTTTTCTGTTTTTTTAAGAATGTGAAGAAAATAATAAATCTACTTTGACAGTGTAATATTTCTAGTATTAGACTATGCAGAATGCATTATGCATAAGTCAGATGATTATTATAACTCCAAAATAATGTTTCAAAATTGATATTCCATTTTCTATTAATTATTATTTTGTCTTGATACATATTAATACATTTTTCAGGAAATATGTTGTTAATAAATTTCTTGTCTATTGCATGGATTATAATATTAATTATCATCTTATCAGAAGCTTTCCTCACATAGAGAGATATTTCAAAGACTATTTTAGTGACATTAATGAGATTTTTAAAAATAAAATTTGGATTGTCCTTAAACATTGTATCTGTTTCTCAATGGATCATAATCTCAGGTGTAAATAATTTAAATGGAAAGCTGCTAAGTAGGTACATTCAGTTAATAAATTAGAAAATTATAGAAAATTTAATTTTTGTTTTTAAATTATTGTATTGTTTTTAAAAATACCATTATATGAAAACAGCATATTATTAGGAAATATTTTTAAATTCAGTAATATTTAATTATTAAAATTTCACAGTCTCTAAAACTACAAATCTTAAAAATACTTTTTTTACCATCAAAAACTTAAAATGATATTCTGAGATCTATAAATAAGCAAAAACACGGATTTGTTCATTTAAGACTTGTGATTTTTATTGAAACATTAGATAAGATAACTTGATAAGAATATAAAAAGTTATTATCAGTCATACATAGTAGCCATATTTCTTTTTGGAAACATTAAAAGTTGATGTTTTAGCAAAATCATGTACATTTATTTCTTTTAAAAACATTGCTTAAAAAATGTTTTAAAAGTTTATATGTATATTTTAATGACAACATTTTATACAAATAATAATAAATTATTAGGTACCTCACAAGTCTTGTTTTTTATATTTATTCTACTTGGGTCTTACTCTCATGAAACTAGTTGTACTTCCAACAACTAGTTTCAATGTGCTTGTCTGCTTAAATTTATAATGTTATTAATATTATAAAAGTATAATATCATAATATGTCAATGCCAATCATAAGGTTTAATGTCCCTCATAATTATTTATATGCTTTTGATGCTACTTATTTAGACATCAAGTAATAAGATGCCAGCTGAAACTTTAATATTATACTCAACTATTTATAGGGATTAATGTATCATTGTTAAAGCCATGTAAATTTTTCTTCGACTTTATTTAAACTTGTTTTTAATTAAATCAGTGCAGTCAGAGTTATTTATTCAATACATAAGGCCTTTTATTAATTATTGTGTATGATATTTTATAAATTTTGGTCAAAATTAAATTTTTTCATTTAGCTATTGTATTGCTGCAATTTTTTTTTCAGTTATATTTTACATTTACAATATAAGATATCTGAATTCATCTCTTTTTTTTTTCTAGTTAGATTATTTGGAGTTGTGGGACTGCTTAAAAGAAATTAAAGTAGCAAAAGTAAGTAATGTGATGTAAATTTTTTTTTTAACTTTTCTCTTTCACCTGATAAAAATAAAAGGCTGTAAATGTATATTGTCTCAAAGAAATGTGATACATTTAAATAGCTTTTGAAATTATACTTAAAGTTTGTAGTGTTCTTTCATCACAATGTAGCCTCTCATTAACTAATGTCTTTTATTGATACTCTATGATAGTAATAATCAATAGTGTCTTAAAACTGATTAGATTTGTAAAATAAAATAGTGTTTTCTTCCCCCCCCCTCTTTGTTAGGTATTTGCATTCAAAATGTCATAAGAAAAAAGAAACATTCATTTATTGATATAAAAAAGTTTGATTAATAAATTCCATCCTATACTAAATTATATATTAAATGTACATTCAAACATATTTAGAAATATTTTACTAATTAGAAAACAGAAAAAAATCACAAAAGTTTATCAAAGCTTGAAATGTTTTACGTAAAAAAAAGTCCAGTTACTAATTGTGTATTAATTCATTGATAAATTTATTAATAGAACAGAATAAATGTTGGGAAGGTATTATTAACAAATTGTGTCTTATTCTATTTACTGAACAGTTTTTAAAATATTTTAAATAAATTAAAGTTTTCTAGAATAAAATTTACCTAGTTTTTATTCCAAGTTTTTTTATTGTAAAATTAATATTATTGTAATATATGTGACAAAATGTGTTATAATTCAAAAATAAACTTGTAATATCGAATTTTCTATGAAATAGCTTTAATTGTTTAAATGTTAATTTTGAATTATGAAGCTGGTTGTTTCGCAGAAGTGTTAGGAAAAGTTTTATGCAAAGACCAAAGCTATATATATATATATATACACACATTAAACAATTACTGAGCAGTGGTCGACTAATTAAAATGATAGATAAAAATGTTAAATGACCTGAGTGGCCTTTAATACTTTTATCTATGAATTGGACTACTTCATTGTGTAAATTAAGATTAAATAAAAAATAATAAAATTGAACAGTTTAAAAAATTATAGCTAAGTTTGTAAAATAATTTTTTCTTGCAATAGCTTATTTTTAAAATAAATGCAGTTTATGCCTTATTATACAGCATTGTCATTAATAAATTATTGAAATCTATCCCATGAGCGCTTTCTATTGTGTGACTTTATATGGCTGTGCTTTATCTAAGAGATGGTACTTTCATTGCTATTTTGGTCTAACTTATCAACTGTGGATAGTTTGTGCAAAGATCTGGAAGTCCTAATTTATGAAGTTAAAAAATAAAATATATTTATATTTATCTTTTACTTAGCAACTTCATCAAATGTATTTTAATGTTTTATATAAATATTTTTAGTGTTAAAGAAAATGGTTAAATAAATAAAATAATTAAATCTCATTAATATAAATTCCTCACATAAATTTTGTATTATGAAAAATCATGTGATACTAATAACAGACCATGTGTATTTTTGCTAAGGTAAACAAATGTTCATTTCGTATATGTAGTTCATGCTATCAATTTTCTGAGGACATTAATACTGAGCTTTTACTTAATGTGTAAGACACTTTCCTTTCATGACTTAATTCTTCATTGAATGAATAAAATTAATTTTGTTTCTGTTAAAAATTATTTAAAAATTTACTTTTAAAAATATATTTTACTTTGCCAGCTATAAATTTTATGATACAATTTCATTTTTAAGCATGTGTTAAAACTTAATTAAATGATGAATTACAATATAGTTTTTCCTCAAAATATTTTTCATTAAAAAGTTTCTTAAAGGTTTTTTAAACTGTGTTCCTGAAAAAGATTAATTAATTTTTTGAATTATTTTTATGAACAATTCTTAATCTATACTTGATTTTAGACAATCATATAAAGCTATTTTTAAAATACTATTTTTTATTTTAAAGTCACAAAGCAAAATATTAGATCAATGATACCAAAAAATTTCTATTATTTAACAATAAAGGGTCACAAAAAATCATGATAAATTAAACTATTGAGGTTTATTTGCACAAGAAATCAATTGAAATGTGTAATGTTTACTTATTCTTTGTAATTTTTACTACCCTGATGTTTTTTTAATTTTATATTTTTAATAATTTTTAGTTTAAGAATAAAAAATCTATTCACTTTTAAGAATTGCTCTCATTCTCATTTTTTTTTAATCCTAATTTAAAAATTAAATATAAAAAGATGTAAATCATTTTAGAGTAGTTATATTTTTAAATCAATCATTTGATATTTAACTCATGAAAATAACTTTATTATGCATAGAAATTTATTCAAACTTTCTAAAGCAAAGTAGTTAAATATCTTTAGATTAATTCCTGTTATCCAATCATTTAAATTCAAGTTTTATATATAAATATACTTAAACCTTATGGTTTTTTTTTTTTTTTTTTTCAGGTTTTTCATGAAACTGATTTACCACTTTTATTGTTTAAACAACACCAAGATGTATTGTCAGAACTCAGTAAAAGATTAGTTGATGCTACACATAATTTTGTAGAAAAGGGATTTCAACAAGTAATGCCCATTTCACTTTTTACCTAAAACATATAAACTTCATTATTTCTGTAAAAATACTTATGAAATTAATAAGTTTCTTCGTATGATAATTTTAAATTTATATAAATTCGTATGATAATTTCTGTAAAAATACTTATGAAATTAATAAGTTTCTTCGTACGATAATTTTAAAATATATCAAATTAAAGAAGACTTGAAAAATTTTGTTTTCTGTAGAAATATGTCTTTATCTATCTTTCCTAACATTAATAATTTTTAAATTTTAAGCTAATATGTATTTTTAATGCAAAAAATATAGCTGTAATTCAAATTCAGTATTGCAAATGACATCTATAAACATTTTTATATTAATATACATATATGTTACTTTTATTTAAATATTTACGAGTATACAATTTATAGGTACATATCTTCATTATAAAAATCAAAATTTCCTTTAATCGAGTTTAAATCACATCTACAATTCGTTTTAAATCTAGTTGCTTTTTACTTTACTCCTCTTTCTTTTTCAAGAGAAAAGAGGGCATCATCAAAGAAAGCAGTAAAACTTCTGGGAAGATTGTTGTTTGTGTATGCAGGGAGGACATTTCTTTATAATTACTTTATTTTATTTAATTCATAAACCATTAAATTTTGTTTGTTGGAGACTCCAGTTTTTTCTTGACTAGTTATCGCTTATATAGACTTTTTTAACCATATTTAGAAGAAATGTTTTGATATTGGAGGTATCAGTCTCAAGAAAAAAAAAAAATGATTAATTGTTTGAGTTTTTCAAGCCAATCTTACATGTAAATTATTAATGCTAGAAATGCCAGTCTCAAAAAAGTATTAACTTCTCAATTTTTATATGGGTCTGAAGATATGTTTTGTTTTACAATACTTTAGCAAATTAAAATTAGCATTTTAATATTTGTTAATTATTCCTTTCAGAACCTGTGAAAATTACTTTCCCAATAGAACATAATGTGAATTTTCTCCATTAGTTTATTCATACTTCCAATTATTAACTAGTCAATATAGATAGATGGATTAACCAATTATTAACTAGTCAATATTGATTGGAATGGATGAAAATATAAGAATAAAAAGAATTTTTCTATCTATACATTGAATTCACTAAATCAAATGTAAATCAATGCATAACTTGAGAATTATATAAAATCTAGGTATTTTGTAATATGTAAATGTAATAAGTAAGCAGTTTATGAATACTGTTTATTGCATAATATAGATTTTATTTAACTTTTGTTTATTAGTAGAAGAATCATTTCTACATCTATTCACAACTTTTCTTCTGTAAGTACTGTTTTTGAAACAAAAATTGTCAAGTAGGGGAAAATATGTATTCAATAAGTTAAAGTAATGCATATAGTCAGAAACAACTGTGATGCAGTGTAATTTATGTATATGTGTAATTCATTAATATTTGTAATGCATTGACATATTATTTTTGTTTTGTAAAGTATGAATAACTGTTTTCTCAGATTCAATTTATAGAGTTTTCACGTGAGTTGAATATTAAAAAAATAATTGGGATAAGGCTAAATAAATCGTATCATTGGAACATGTTAATATATTTATCTATTCTTCAATAAATTTTCATTTAATTACAAATTAAAAAATTATATTGAGAGTTGGAATGTTTAAACCAACATATTGATGTAATCTTTTATTCATTTAAAATTGCATTAGTGCTTGTTTTTATTATGATGTTTTTAAAATCTTAAGAAATTTATATACATAGTTTAGTTTTAATTCTATGATATTTTATTTACTTTTCTGTTCATGTCTGAGGAGTTGTATTTTCCATTTGGGATATTATTATTTGATAATATTAAAAGAAAAAAATTAAAAATTTAGAAAAATTACTGGAATTTTTCATTTGCATATTTCAAATTAGTCTAGTTAAACCAATATAAAAGAACGCATATTTTTTATTTTATTTTTAAATTCTAAGTAGGTAAATCCCTTGAGAGATTATATCCTCAACGTATTTGAGAACATGTTAGTACTTCATTTGCTGTAATAATTTCTTAAATGTTTTGTGAAAATCACTACAGTATATGAAAGAATATAAGATAGTATATTTATTTTAGAAAATAGGTTTGAAATAGATGTGGATGTTACTTTTAATTACTTTTCTATGCTATTAAAGTGCTTCTGATGTTTTAAGATTTTTGTAGTTTTGAATACCTAAATCTTGAACCACTATTAACTTTAATATTTTATATTCAATAATTTTTAATTTTGCAAGTCATTACATTACATATACATAAATTATATTTATTTTATAAAAATATAAAATTTTTTATTTTCTCATATGTATAGGCTGTTACTAATAACAATATTTAAAGTAAATTATTTGTTCATTGATGTATCAAAATATTATTCATATCTGTTTTTTTAATTTTTGCTTTTCAATTCTTAGACCACAACTTTTATTTTTTATTAATATTATCACCCATTCCAAAAATCAGGATTTCTTTATTTTTTAAAATTAGTAGTTTTTTGAGTAACTTAATTCAATTTTATAAATAATAATATATAATAAGAAGACTATTTTTAAAAGATATTTTGCTGTTATTTATACAGATTTTTTATCATAATTTGTAAAAAAATATATTTATATATAGATGAGAGAAGAAATGAAGGCTGTGCAAAAAGCGTTTGCTGATAAAAAGTTTATAGTTTATAAACTTAAAGCAGCTGGGGATGGAAAAAAAATCATAAATTATGCTATTGAAAATTCTGAAAACAAGCCTGCACTATATTTTATTAAAGACGGTCATAAATCTCTAATATGCAGTAGCTATGTTCCAAAGGTAATTCAATATCTTTAAATTTAGTCACAATTATGATGTACTCAATTTTTAAAACTATTAATTTCTCAGTATGCTAAATGATTTTTTGCCAAATGATTCATTTTATGACTTATTTAAATAATTCATGTTATAATCGTAATTTGGTGTTTTTTTTTTTTAACTATTCTACAGTTTAAGTGACAGCACTCAGATGTTTTTAGTTAATAAAGACCATCATGGCCAGTTTGTTAGAGCATTGTTCTCATTATCACAAGATGGTCAGATCTATTCTTGACCTAACCAAAGAGCTATTGTATTTATTAATGGCAACTGAGACACTTGAAATAGGTTAACAGTTGCAATGTCCCCTGTGTAAAATGACGTGGGATCATCTATTTGGTCTCTGCTTTTAAATTACAAAGACTCAACTTCTTTTAGGGTAACAATGAGGCTCCCATTGGATGGTCCACTATCTGACTTGTCTCAGTCCCGCCCCTTGCTGTGCCAAAGATCCGTCACAAATTTTCATTGATGGGTGAAAGCAAGTTGTAATTTCTTAGTGGATGGACATTAAATGGGAAAAATGCAGTCATCACATTCACATATTTATGTGAATGTAGAAATAGCATTCACTCACATTTGAGCTTGATATTGCTGTTTCCTTTTCTGTGTTGTTCATTTCAAAAGTAGATGAATAAAGATTTTAATAAAGTTTGTGAAAGAAGACACTCATTCATTGATTGCTATTTGAGGAAAGTATTTAAAATAACACCCTGCAGATTGCTTTATGCGGTAACCTAGTTTTAATTTGATTTTAAATTAAGAGTAATAAAGACACATTTAAATTTATAACCACTAAATAAAATAATATTTTTTTTAATAAACTGAATATTGAAAATATTTCATATTTATAATACATTGAAAACATTTCTTATATTCAATCCTTATCACACCAAGAAAAGTTCTTTTGATAAAGAGGAGAAGATAACAATAATTTATATTAGTAAAAGTTTCTTTATGTGTGCTTTCGGAAATATTGCATTAAAACATAAGTTCATAATATATATAGTCTAACATCAATAATGTTCCATGTCAATAACCCACCCATGCTCACCACCTTTCTGTTTGAAAATTATCTTACTTCTCATCATATTGTTGATTCATTATCATTTCATTCTCTGACTGTTATGATAACAGATACTTAGAGTGCCTGAAAGTTTATTCTTCTTTATCAATCCTTTTTTTTTTTTTTTGTGCTGACACACTGTAAAAACAGTGTGTCAACAGTGTGTACTGTGACTGTAATATATTTTATTGTGTTATATCAGCAATATGCACTTATTACTAACTATTTTGTATAATTTTTACTTTAAATAAATTTTTAAAATTTTTGTATATTATTTTTATTTATTTATTTATTTTAGAATTTGGTCAGTCCAAAATTTTCTGCCTTGCTCTGGATAAATCCAGTTGCTTCTTTATTAGATGGCCAAGCTCGAAGTTTGGATAAAGATCCAGAGATTCAGTATTCTGTCGTGTCAAATAGGTTAGATAAAATTGATGAAGCAATCACATTAGCTGAAAAAGTTATTAAGACATGTAATAATTTATAGTTTTTATAAAATTTTAATTATTATGTTATTGTTTTGTATTATATTTGTAAATAAAGTGAAAAATAAAGATTGCAAAGATTAATTTTGCTATCCTCATCAACCACATTAAAATGAACTTAAGTAATTTTGAATTATTTAAAAAAAGCTCACATTGACTTTATTAAATTTAATAAAGCTAATTTTTATTAACATGCTTTTTTTGTAAATAATAATAATAATATTTATTGGTATTTTCATTGCATAAATACTCATTATTTCACCTAACAATGCTAGAAAATATATTGTATGTTATAATATTAGTATATAGAAAATATTTTACATTTAAATGAGTCAACACATTACTGAAAACTAAATAACTTTATTTTTTCACAAAATTTTCTCAGAATAAAATTATTACAAACTATTTTGTATAAATCTAAAAATTCTCTAGGAATACTCTATAACTATGAGTTTTCTTATTTTTTCACATTGTCAATAAACAATAGTATATACATTCACATAATCTATACAAACATTTTCTGTTATATGTCTATCAGTTCAAAACAGAAAAATATAGCACAGATTTGTTTACTATTGTGTAGTTTACTAAATAACATATTCTTATATATATTGAAAAAATATTGCAATATCACATTTATAAATTTGTATACATAACATAATATATTTATAATGATATTGATAAAAGTTTTCATCGCGTCTTTTGAATTTATATTCTTGAATATTAATTTACAAAAAGCTAAATTTTAATTTTGGAGCACCACTTATAAAGGTAGGTTTGAAAAGAAAGTATAAGTATTTGTCATAAATGTTTATAGTAAATCTTTGATGTGGGATGGAATAAAAAATATTCAGTTATTTAGAATACACATAGTTACATAGAATTAGATTAATAATCTTATAAATGGAGTTGTTATTGATATTTGATATCAGAATTATCTTATGAAAGACAAATAATAAACTCATTTATGTGTATTTATAAGAAATATGAATTTTGATTCGATTGATAGTTTTATAAATTATAAGTTTATGGAAAATAATTTTAATTAAAACCTTCGAGAGAATAATTGTTTGCAAATTTCAAGCATGCAGATATATTTCATTTTAAAAATGTTTACAAACATACAATAAATTATTTTTATTTTTTTCCAAAATGTGCTTTTCATAAAATTTAACTGTTGTCTAATATGCATTAAGAAAATATATAATTTGTGATAATCAAATTTCCTTTATTTTTTCATACTCTGAAATATTTAAATATTTTAAGATGATCAAATCACTACTGAGTTAACAGAAAATTGAATGCATACTTCAAATATCAATGAAAGCAACAAAATATTAGTTTAGTATAGTATCAAATAAAATATTTTTTATTACATATTACTCTCATTTTAAAAGTTTGCAATTTTTCTAAATAATAACAGATAAAAGCTAATCATTGCAAAATTAGAAGAAATTTTTTGCAGATTTCATATTATATATATATATATATATATATATATAT
>JAPDSC010051817.1:0-11441 GCA_026290005.1 Latrodectus geometricus | reverse complement strand
ATATATATATATATATATATATATATATATATATATATATATATTGTAATTTATATCCAAAAAATTATTCTTAAATATATTTTTATACTGTTATAATATTTAAAACATAAATTATCAATATATTTTTATTTGTAATTACAATACTTAATTTCATTTTGACATGCACATTTTTTCATGCTTTCTATTTTTCAGTAAATAAAAAATATAATTACCACAAAAATGTGCTGTATTCGTTTGGTGCAAATTGAAATAATATTTATTTAGATTTGCTGCGTTTGAGTTTGATGAATAAATTTATTTACAATTGAGTTAAATTATTTAAATTACTTTCATTCAATTCAAATTAAAGAATGTTTCTGCATATTTTTTTATATAATTAAAATATGTTGAGAGGTTAATAATGTAAATGAAACTTTTATAAATTTAAGATTTATTGTTAAGTAATTATAAAATATTTTTTATTTTGTTATTTTTATTTTATAATTTTAAGAATCTTTCATTTTATCAAATTTATCTTGAATCCTTTGAATTTCCTGAAAGCTCTTGCTTTCTAAATATACAGATGTGAAAAATCACACAATATGTAAAAATAATGATCTTTATTCATTCATTTATATTTCTTTCACAAAAATTTAATATAGTGTCTTTAATAAATATTAAAAAAGAAACAGTTTTTCTAAGAGCATATAAAATCTCTATTTACTAAGTGCGCTATTAAAAACTATTATCCTGTCTACATTATATAATTAACCTATTCTCCTAAATACTAAATTACTCATAAAATCATTTTATTTTTATATGTTGATAAGCCTATCTATCACAGAACAAAATTTCTTTTTTAATTTGATAAGATTAGATGTTCTACTTTTATAATAGATTACATTTTATCAATTTTCTAAAAAAATTCAACTTTGTTATAGCTATATTTTTTCATTTTTATTATCTAGCTTGAAAATAATTATTTGTATGTTTATGATAACCAATTATGTATATCAATTCTAAACATTTATTTTTAAGCTATATTTATCTTTATATTTCAAAATTATATTCTTTTAATCTTATTCAAGGGCAAGAAAGTGTTGTCTTGTATATTGGCATACTTTTGATGCTTGCCCCATTCCTTAACATTCTATCAGTTTTCTTATAATTCTTTTACACCATACTTTCTAAAAACTATGTATAATTTTCACTCTCATCAATGTAATGAAATTATTTCAACCTATAATCACATTAGCGAAGTTACTTTCCTCAATACAATCTTGCATGGGGGGACATGGAAAGTATGCCAACCGTTGTTCCTAATGTGGATACAATGAAGACCCACAGTAGTAGACGGTCAATTATCAATGCAACTTGTTGCCATTCACTCTTTATCTTATCCTTCCTGTCTTTCTCAGCTACACGTACTTCATTCTTGTCTATAGTTTGGCTTATTTTTTCAAGGACTTTCAAAAATTGTGTTTCAAAATTCTCCTTTGGATTTTTAATAGCTCTATGCAAATTCGTGATGCAATTATTGCTACAGTAAAGTCGGGGTGAAATCCCTCCATTTTCACAAAATTCTCGCTCTGGCATGATTTTTGTATTCATTCTGCAGTAAACCTGAAATCAATAATAAGAAAGTATTCCTCCAGAAACTATTATTAAATACAGCCTTTTATTTATTAAAAGCGATTAACATACAACTATGCATATTAAAAATCAAGCAAGAAATTTAAGATTTCGTAATATCATATTCCTTAAATTCTAACTTTTATTAGTTCTTAATGTTAGGTTTCTAAATTTTCAGTTTTTTACTAACAAATTAAATACAAATGTGATTAAAAATGCAATGAATATAAAATGAATTCTTTGAACTTTGTTTTTATTTCTTCTTTTAATCTACTTCATCGAACATTTATGCATATTTACTTTGAAACTTTAAATATTAGGTTAAAAATCATAGTACTACAAAATTTTAAAAATGTTTATAAAATATATGAATAAAGTCTTCTTTGTAATATAGTTATGAAATTTTATATTTATCTATTGTACTTTTTTATAAAAAATTCTATAATATTTTTACGTTCCATTATATACAACTGTATTTTCATAAAACATACCAATTTAGTTGTGATTTGAAATATAAAACTATAAAAAAATAATTTCTTTTGAAAAATAAACTATATAAATGTTAAAAATTTAATTGATGACATTTATATTGTTTTTATATTAAAAAATAATGGACTACGAAAATGACGAAAAATTATTAAAATAATCAAACTTTATAATGAGTTTCAATTATAAGAAAAATTGTAGTGTTACTTTTTATTCATGGTACGTTTAAAAGCAGCCTCTAGATTGTAAAGAAATGTATAAAATTTTCAGTTTTAACCAAATCAACATTATAAAAAATCTAATTTAGGAAACGTAAATATAACATTTTTAGAGTATTCACCCGAAAAACACTATACAAAAACTTGAGAAATCTTAGATTTTTAATTTATATAATTAAACATATAAATATTTATGATTAAAATTTCAAATAGT
The DNA here is from genome assembly GCA_026290005.1 of Latrodectus geometricus. Classification (NCBI taxonomy): domain Eukaryota; kingdom Metazoa; phylum Arthropoda; class Arachnida; order Araneae; family Theridiidae; genus Latrodectus; species Latrodectus geometricus. The sequence continues at coordinate 8,912 of JAPDSC010051817.1, read as the reverse complement.
ATCTGAGTGTCTTAATTTGATATATCTTTTTGCATTTGTCACAAACTACGATCCTAATTAATGAGAATGTTATTAAACTCATTTTAATAACATTCTCAGTTTTCACTTTTTGCTCAGTTAATTGAGACTTTTAAAAATATTTTCAAAGTAGACTTATATTGTATTCTTTTCACTATATTATCAATAATGCCTTAAATGCTTCAATAAGCAAAACTGTCCTCGTAGAAAATACTAAATTAAAATTTGTGTTATTTTTTGAAATTATTTTATACAAATAAAAGACAATAGAGTTCAAAATTTTCCCTTTAGAATATTTTGGTTCAGAAATATCTCTTATAAATCAACTTTATCCTTGATAAAGAATGGATTCTTATAAGGTGATTTATAAATTTTACTACCGAAATAAAAGCTTTTACCGAATTACTTGCGTCAACTGCTTCTGGAATGTTGACTCGTATGAAGAGCACCTTAGCAAGAACTCCGAAGACGAATTTTTTGACAGCTGGAGGCACTTCATTTCCATGGAGACCGCGATGATGAATATTCAAGGTCACCACTGACATCGCCGTTGCTAAGGACACTAGAGTCATCACCACAGCATAATACAGACCTACAGCATAAATTAATGAAACTATTAAATAAAATGTGGTCTAAGGAAGATTCCGTACACCAACAAAAATTTATTTGGCGGTTGATACATTTTACAAACAACGTTTTTCGGGGGAAAAAACAATAGTGTTTTCAAATTGAATAGATAGTTTAAATCTTATTTAGAAGCTTCTAAATAAATTTTTATTGTAAAATATTCAACATGGATTCGTTAAAACACATTTTACGCAAAAGTACTTTTAAGTGTAGCTCCATCAATTTTGACGACCGCCTTTATATATAAGTGATGCAAATTTGAAAACTTAATAAATTTAAAAAGAATACATTATTCTTTTGGGCATGAAGGATTTTTAAAATTTAAGTTACATAAAGTTTTATAACGTTTAACCAATTAACAGCTTCATTTTTTTTTAACAAATTGTGCCAAAAAATAAGCATATTTTTGAGAAACAATTTTCTGTTAAAATCGATTGTATAAACTCAAATCAAGAATCAAAACTACTACAATTATTGATTTTATAAAATTATTTTAATTTTTATTTCGTGCAAAAAAATTGCATTTTCACTTAAAGTTGGCTTTTTCCGGTGATATAAGTGAACTGAAAAGAACACTTTACAAGAATGAATGTAGAAAAAAAATGTACAATTGTACTTAAATCTAATATCCTTTTAAAATTCAGTTTTTGTATGGTAAATTTTAAAACAAGGGGAGACAAGCATAGTCCAACATCACAATCTGGACAAAAATATCTTATTTCTTTTCTCAGCCGTTTTCCAGAATCATTTCTTTTCGAGCAACACACAAAGCACTGCCTCGTCGGTCTCAACTTCTTTTCACTGGGAGCAATCACTTCTAAAAAGTGTCTTTGAGTCAATCATATGGGATTGGGCAAAATTCCTGGTCTTCCTTTTTTCTCATTAACTGTCCCATATCTTTCGATAAGACGATCTTTTACATCAAGTCTAAAACTCAGATCCGTGTATTTTCTCCATGCTTCTGATATAAACAAAAGCATCTCCACAACGATATATCCAAACGGTGGAAGAATATTTTCTTATAATATTTCTTTCCTCTCTTCTTTGTGACTGGGTAATTGGTGAGATGTTGATCCATTCTATCTACACCTCCCATAGTATTATTATATTCCATCACTACTTTTGGTTTCTTCCTTGCCTGATCCTTGTGAGACGGTACTTCAATGATTACAGGATTGTGTATTGTAGATAACAAAGATACAGCTTTCTTATCCATCCATTTGAAGAAAAAAAATCATACCTCTACTGGACTTCCAGAGCCATCTGTTAAAAACATTGTAAACTAAAAAAAAGGAAAAAATTCGGGCAAATCATAGCAATAGAATAAAAAAATGAGTCACACGAGCAGTACTCGGGCAAAACAGGGAAGGCCTCTTTTCTAGTACCCGAACGGTGTTCGGGCAAAACTGGGAAGTGGTTAATAATAGATGATATAGATATAAACAACGTCTAAGATAAAGAGAGTAATAGAGTTTAATGTTTTCTACTATTTTGTTTGGAAAGCTGTACCAACTCAAATATTGACCTTGGTTCTAATCTAAATTATGCTGCGTCTGATATTGCTTAACAGTTTCGATTTCTAGAAACAAAATCAGTATATAAAAATATACTAGTATGTACATTGGTACAAAATTGTAGAACAGTATATACAGTATCAGATGAAATTACACTGATGGCTGTAGAATGGTTATAACTTTATTCTCTTTCTGGGTATATTTAATTTAGATCTTTTAAAAATCATTGCAAAAGATACAGAAGGGTCAGAGAGGGATAGTTAAGCAGTTTCAATCGAACAAAACAATGAAAGGATAATGTTTGTACACATTTGTTTATAATTCAGAAAAAAAAAATGATCGTGCGTGTTACATTTATTTTATTTAAGAATGGCCATATACCATTATGCAGGCTGTTTTTTTCCCCTGAAAATTCGTAATAAATCTCATTAAAAATGCAACTGATTCACTGTTATATACTTTTTACAATATTTACTACGTTTAATAATATGAGAGGCAACCTTAAGTTATGAGCAGCGCAGACATAATGAAATCAAATATTATGTTCCAATTTCCCTTTAAGAATAGTATGAGATGTATGGGCTCTTGAAACATGTAAAAATGTATTTTAAAGTATATTGAAAGTTGATATTTTATTAGAATTTTTAATAATTTACCTCTATAATCATTGTACTTGAATTTGAATTCCTGATTTGACAGTTGAAACAATTTTTCACCTGTCAAATTTAAATACTCTTTGAAAGATTAAAAGTTAAAGCAGCAACATATTGAAAAATCAATATTTAATTCTAAGGTTATGAGCCTGAAAAGACTTGGAATTCGTTTAGAAGGAATGAAATAATTATGTTAAAAGTGGATTTAAATATCAAATAAATAAATTCAGTTTACGTGGGAGGAAAATGGTTAATTACTCATTGTCACTCATTAATTCTCATTAACATAATTTCTAAAAAATATTAACTGACGAGTAATGAATTGAAAGATTGTTTAAATTTAAGACTAAGCACTGTTGGCCTGTTCTGTGTAAATAAAAAATTTATTTACATAGGCATTTAATTTAATTTACACATTTTACTTAGTTGAATGGCAGTTTTGACAGTTTGTTTAATTTTTAAAAATCGTTATTCGGTGTTTGAATTAATTCTTTTTTGAAAAATGGGAAATATTTCTCTTCATCTGTATCCATGGGTTACATACTAATAAAAGATTCTCAGAATTAAGAACTCGAATTTTTTTTTAAAAAAAGTACTTTAAATACAGTTTGAAGTGTGTATGAAAAACGGGAAAATAGATTACCAAATATACTTTTTTGCTGTGTTCAGTTAATGAAAAGATTATTGTATAAATCTTTCAAAAAATTATTTTGTAGTGAAAATTATTGTATAAATCTCCTAAAAATTTATTATTTGTTTTTTTCAGAGAAAATATTTTCTGTCATCTCATATTAAAACTTAATGTTGTAAGAAAGATTTCGCTGTTTTCCCCCCCCCCATAAAGTTTTCTTACTAAGAATATTTACGTTATTGAATTGATTTGAGTTAGGAATATAATCCTTAAATTCACCTAGAGATAATCTATGTACATATTTGCTTAGGAGTTTCAAAGCATTGCAAGTTGTCTAAAAAGTCAAGTAAAATAAAGAAAATTAAATAAAAAAAATAAATGCAAATGAAATATATAATAAAAACCAGGGCTATGGGAAAGAAAAATGACCAAGAACTATCAATCAATATAATTAAGCAATCTAACATTTATCTCTGTAACACTTTTAATCTTAGCCACACTTCAGAAAAACAGAAATTAATTCTTCAACTGTTAAACTTAATCTAATTAATTCATAGTCATAAATTTATACAAACAAATAAACGGAATGAGCCTACATTTTAACATGACTATTTGTTAATGTTATTAATTTACTATAGGGAATCTAAATTTAATTAAAATTACTCGAATGTCATTTCATTATTAATAATAATTAACAAATCTATTCTGCCATCTATCTAATTTTTTTAAAAGGGATCAAATTTATTTCATAATAGAAAATGTGTAGAAACTTCGGTTAACCTTACGGGTAAGAAGAAGGGGAAAAAAAAAAACACTTTTCTATAGAAATAAAGTTTTTACTAAGTTGTATCACGGGAGAAGCCTAGTTTAGTACAAATAATAAAAAACGTATTTCTTGGAAATGATATACAGTGTTCGATATGTTATGTCGAACAGCTAAGATTGCTGCACAATTAATACATTGTGCGCATTAAAATGTTAGAATCTTATAAATAGCATTGCTGAAGAACTTTCTTATAGAAAATTGTAGTGCGAAGTTAAAAATGAATATGTTATGACAATCTGAAATGCAGAAAACAGAATTAAATCCAACAACAACGCAGAAATGCCATTTACCATAAAAGTTCTTTTGTATATGTTATAAGATATGGAAATTGTATTCTATTCTATATATATATATATATATATATATATATATATATATATATATATAAGTGTATAAAGAAATTAATCGAAATTATCCATTTATTGGCCATTGTTTGTGACCTGAGAAATTGTGATCAGAGACATTCTAGTAAAGGCAGATTAAAACATCTTAGAGAATCTGTCGAATAGTCTTGATATTAGATGGAGGATAATCTATCTCTGTCAATGAATATGCCTTGTCTTCTGTTCATTTTTCAACTGATGAATGAAAAAAATGAATGGAAGACTGCATCTCTTAAAAAATGGATTGTTCTACACTTTTGAATAGTACGGATTGGTTGTATCACTCGATCGGTGTTCGAAATATGTTAGACAATGGTTGTTATGATGAAATATGTCAGGTATTGTTGAATAAAGATCTTATTCTTGGCTCTCAATTACAAATTCATTTTTTTGAAACACACTTTATTATAACATCTAATAAGATTATTTCTTGTAATAGCTCGTGACTGACCAATTAGAGATCTAAAGTTTACAAATAACATTACTTTCTACTTTATTCGTATCGCTACAATTCTTAGTGACTTCCTGGATTCAGATCTCTTATTCGCGACATCAGAGATTTCTATATAGTGAAAGTTTTTATGACATTTTCAAATCATAATATCTCAAAATAAACGATAAACAACTGAATTTTCTAACTGAGGCTGTGAAAATGGCTTCTACGTAATCACAAATTTTGGAATTATGTCTTTTTCTAGTTTTTGAGGTCATGAACATTGATCTGCACATTCTTATGCAGGTTGGCAACGCGATATTAAATTGAAAATTAAACTTTGTACTTTTTTTGATAAGTGAGTTACTATGTTACTACAATACATTATATATAGCCTACAATATCTGTGTGATTCTTCACTATATGAAATAGAATGACTCCACATATATTTTAACTAAATAATAAAAGTTTAATAGATCTGTACAATATCTACTTTCTATACTATCTCTTCATTTGGTTACTCAAATTTCAGTATCATTGGATCTTGAAATTAATAAAGATATCTTCACTGATTTTCAAATATTTCTTATTTTCAAAATCATTGTACAATAAATAGTCATTTAAGTACAGATCAAACAACGTATCGTTAGAAAGGCTGCATTGCTAAATATTTAGATTTTTAGACATGTTAAATTTGCGGTGTTTCTTGCAAAAAAATTAAGGAACTTAAAATATATTTTGACTAATCGTTTGTTCTAATGTAAATGAGATAATTTTTATTTTCACGGCATTTCTTTTCACACGTTCTTTATTTGATTAATAATTTTGTTCTATAACCTCACACCATCATACATAATATATATATATATATATATATATATATATATATATATATATATATATATATATATATTATTTGAAAAATTATATTCACATTGGGTGAGAGTTTACATTGTAAATGTAATTTTAATACAGAATAAACTTTTTAATGTGAATTAAAAAAATTAATTTAAGTAATAAATTTTGTTAATTCGATTAATTGATCTGAATGAAAAAAAAAAATTTTTTACGTCTATTCTTAAAAATATATATAATCAAACTTTTATCTTCAATAATTTCCTGACATTAAAATTTTAATTTTTATAGTTATTTATGAGTACCACAACTTATTATAAGCCGAAAAAGTATTTAAATAAGTAAAAAGCACTTCAATAATTGGGAACGTATTTATGCAAACCCAAATACATATTTTAAATATTATTCATTATAATAGTAGAATTTTTCTTTCTCGAAGAAAATTAAACTTTTATCATCCGTTAATTTTCAGCAATGGTTAGTTTTGAGGACAAAATGATGTGAGCTTATTGGGAACGACACAGGAAGTATTTTCTCAATTTTCACCTACTGCAACATATTTGAATCGATCAAATTTATATTTCTTCATGCATCAATGCGTTTACGATCTTTATTTTAATTATACATTGATAACACATATAAAAGAAACTAATATCATATTTTTGTAGATATAAATAGGTATTTCTCTGGAGTATTTCTTCAATAGAATATCCTATATTTTCTTAACTTACTTTCACTTAGGAAGGCTAGAAGAAAAGACGATGCTACTAATCACACATCTCGAAGATCTTTATTTAATAGGATGGATACGTAGAAGAAAACTTAAATAATTCTGTTATTATATACATTATATTATGAATGATATCATGTAACGTTCTAAAATTATTTAACAATTAGAATTTATTTCTATCGAGTAATTTAGAAGTAATTGTTCAATAATTGAATTAAATACGTTTTCCTATAGTCTCTATGATTTATGCCAATGACAATATTTTCTGATTGGATTTGCTGTGAATACCAATAATCATGAAGAGTGGAATCGTTGTCTTACCTATAAGTGGTACTGTGTCGGAGGTGGGCGGCATGCTCTCTCCGATAACCATGAGGAAGACGGTCATGGACAGGAGGGTGGTGATGCCCAGGGTGACCTTCTCCCCCGAATCAGAAGGCATATAGAAGCTGAGCAGGGCAATTCCTGTTATTAACATGCATGGCAAGATTAGGTTGAAGACATAGAACAAGGGTCTCCTCCGGAGGATGATGTGGAAGGTCACGTCGGGGTAAGGCTCCTAAAATGAATACAAATATATACTCTTGATAAACTGACAAACAGTTATTTATTACAGTATCATAACAAGTTGTATGCTGTTTTTCCTGATGGAAGACCCTAGTTCGATCCATGTTGAAGAATGGGATAAAAAAATGTTGCAATTCTGTTTTAATGCCTAATAGGGTAGGAGCTTGGGAATGTTCTGACCTTTCTTTTCAACACATGAAAACAATTCATTATGTATGAAAAAGTCCAAGAAAATAATAATACTTATAAATAAGTCTTTCAAATACTATAGGTTGTTGGGTTGCTTAGTACAATGTCAAATTATTATTGTGAAAATCTTGTGATGGTATATGCAATTTTGTTGTTGGTGGTGTTGTTGTTACTAATGACGGCAACGCCAAGTAAGCCCATCAGAGACTAGGCGAATGAAGTCAGAGAGAGAGAGTTTCTTCATCCCCTCATACGAAGGTGGAAGTAGGACTTTTGGCTCATAGATGGCTGCACCATCTGAATCTTCCAATTTAGAGATTGAAACTACAGAAGACTCATAGCCTGGCTCCACGCCCCCCCCCAGAGGTATTAATTTGGAATGGGAACATGGAGGACATTGTGACCCGACATATTTTACGTGCCCCAGTCACCATTAATATGTAATTTTAACTATAGTTTGCAAATTTGCATTGGGAGATTTTTTTAAAATTTAAAATAGCATGTAATTTTATTATAAGATGATTATGTTTTTAAATTCAATAAAAAAATATAAATAAAATTTTAAAAATCTTAAATACGTAACAGCAACAGAAGTTTACTTTTTCATAGTGACTGAAACTTATAATTTATTGACCTAGTGAACCCCTATTTGAATGCACTTTGGTGTTTCTTAAACTTCCTTTGAAATAAAAAGCATAGTAAATTTGTTTCAGCAGCAACTATCTACCTTACTATAAAAAAAACGGCGAATATGAAGGATAGATACCCAATGGAGATTGAAATTTTTACTTAAAAATGAAGAAATCTGTAGGCAATTAAGTGAAGGCAATTAATAGTCTAAAATTGTTCTAAAACAATATTATATATTTTTAGGCTAAGAGATATTCAACAGCAGGCAATCGTATGCATCAAATATTTTAAATAAAATTTCTTGGGAAAAATTAGTTTGTTTTTGAAACATTCATTAATTAGGTTTATCAAAACGTTTTTCATTAAATTAAAAAGCAATGGTGATATATAAATGTTCGTTAATAATTCCGAATTAGGGGAAAATTTTGGAATAGTTTTCGTAAATTTATATTTAACTGAATACATCAATATCATCAAAGTACAAAATGTTTCATTCAAAAAAGAAAAAAAAAATCCTTAAATAATTTACTTACAAATATACAGTGGGAATGTAAAAATACTCGTATATAATAAATTTGGGGGGGGGGAGAATATTTTCTTCATTTCATTTTGCACTGAAAAAGGACTTTTTAAAATTTTCCTGAAAATGAAATCATCTGTATATCTGCTCACTTATAGAAGTTAGCTTATCTGTTTAGCGAGGGATTTTTAACGATGGATAAATAATTTGCAAGTGAACTTTAGGAAACTGATTGCTAAAAAGGGAACCGTTGTGTAAGGACTTTTACTAAGATAATTTCCCAATTAAAGTAATCTACTCTGTCTGGACTCAAGTTCACTGTGATCCTTTTCTGAG